>ML783525.1:73192-89529 GCA_009831015.1 Picea engelmannii | reverse complement strand
CGCTTATGACAATTACCCAAGTAGAAAGGGTTCCATCGAGATCCTTTTTCTTGCAAGCCAAAAGCAAAGCATTTTTCTTCCCTCAACTCAATACCTTAACCCTTCCTTAAAGATACTTGTCTTCATTGCTTTATCCTTTGGCTACTATTATATATGTAATATGTCGAAACATTAGATGTCATTTTAAATCTCATTTTAGACTTTCGAGATCCCCAGAATAATTGGTTGAAATGAGCTCCAAATCGTGTTATTCATATTTGATAGGAATTTGATTCTCTATGTGAAGTGAACTTTTGGTCTTGATCATAGACTTGACGATGTTGATTAAGGATTCACAAAAGACTTAGGTCGCAAAATAAAAAAATGAAACTCTATCCTTATTCTATTGGCATCTCCCTATTCTTTTCCTAGCCCTCTGTTTTGCTCGTTACCGAAAATAATAAGGATATGGATAGAGCCCCCCTTTAATCGAGGATAGGTTGCCACAAACTTACGAGACCCAAGTATTCCGAACAAAAAGAAAAAATTCTTATAATATAAGAAGTATATGCAGAGCTTTACTCTCCTTAATTAATGAGTAATTCCTCTCCCTTTAGTCGAGCCTGCTTACGCATCCTAATTAACAATAATATTTCAACAAAAACTCTTAATATATCGCTCGACATAGACAAAATAATGTTGATGCCCCCTATTTCCATTTCATTTGTTAAATATAAGTTGTTCACATAAACTATGTTATTATAAACCATCACAACATTTCGTTTTCCCAATATATATTCCTCCATTTACCCTTAATATCCGACCTTAAGGATGTTCCTAACTCTGTTCCCGACGAAAGAATTTTGGGTTTCATGTTCTCAATGCATAACACCTTAAATGAGTGGGCTAAAGTCTAGAGATTTCCCTTACTTCGTCCTCTCTTCCTTTGATGAATGTATCCTTCCCGCGCAAATTTTTGAAATCATTGGGATAAGCACGTAGATAATGTGTTGAGTGGGACTTCTATTTGTTCCTTTATTGATGTGTCAATAGAGTGTTAAAACCCTAATTTCTTGGCATTGATAAGAGGGGCGATCTCCTTATATTCAATCAAGCAATAAATTCCTCTCCCTTTGCTCCATCCTGTTTGCACATCCTCACCCACGATAGGTGAGCCTACTTGCGCATCCTCTCTATTTGGTCGAGCCTACTTGCACATCCTCTCCTTTTGTTTGAGCTTGCCTACGCATCCTTTATCTCCCCATTTGATACGATGGATAGCTAATATTAATTGGGCATTGATTCATTCAATTGCGCAGAACAAAATGACAAATGTGGAATAATATTCAATAAATCTCTTTGGGGTGTAATTCTATCGAGTCGTGCAAGTCGTGAGCAATATGTTAGAAGAGATTTTTGGGAACAGAAGTCATAATTGGATCCATGCATTGCATTTGGAACTTATTATTAAGAAAGAAAACTCAACTTCCTAATGGAACGTCGAACTATTATAGGGGCAAATATGATTGATTCATATATAAATAATACTTGGGAAAGTCTTCTGAAGTAATTTGAAGACCTGTTCATCGATCAATATTCCCGGCCATTTGGAGATTCGTTCGCTGTCACACAGACAGTGCTCTCTTAGTATGTGGCGGCGTTACCTGTCACGGAAAATCCCCTCTTCGTACGTGGCGGCTTTGATGTGATCTTAGTGGGAGGAGATCGTCCGGGAGATTCGTTCGCTTGTCACGGACAGTGCTCTCTTAGTAAGTGACAGCGTTACCTGTCACAGACAATCCTCTCTTCGTACGTGGCTGCTTTTTTTAATTATAATGACAAGTAAACCCAAAACACACCAAATCACTATAATAACCAAAGCATTGTATTTAAAAAGAATGATATTAACATTGTGCGTTGTTAATATCACTGTACGAATGATATTGATATTTACGATATTAAGAATGAAATGTTCTTTTTTTTCGGAATCTGACTTTTTCTTTTAATAAATTACTATTTTTTTGCAAATCTGACTTTTAATAATTTCTAGTCGGATTTGGAGCAAAGTTATCCGAAAATATCATCCAAAAGAGTAATTTAGTAGAACTTTTAAACTAAATCAAATCATGATTATGAATATGATTTAAATTTGTTTTTAATTGGTTAACTGTTTATTTTTTAAATTTGTTTTTAATTAATTAAGTATTTATTTATTTTATTTGATGTATCCATAAACCATTACACATAATAAACGCAAAACACATCAAATCACTATAATAACCAAAACATTATATTTAAAATGAATGATATTAACATTGTGTTGTCCAGCATTTTTTTTTTTTCTCGGAATCCAAATGTACAAAATTACTATATTTTGCAAATCTGATCCCTAATAATTTATAGTCGGATTTGTACCAAAGGTTACTCAAAAATATCACCCAAAAATAGTCATTTAGTAGAACTTTTAGACTAAAGGCATTTTGATTGACTCTTAATATGATTTAAATTTGTTTTTAATTGGTTAAATGTTTATTTTTTAAATTTGTTTTTAATTGGTTAAGTGTTTTTTATTTTATTTCATGTAGCCATAAACCACTACAGATAATAAGTGCACAAGCTCACCTCTTATTTGAGTTATTTCCATGTATACAAGAAATGTAGCCAAATACACATTTACAAGTGTATTTCAGGCTAAGTTGCAGGTTTAATGGAGGTTTCCCATGCGTTTTTTTAGGATTTCTAGAGCTAGAGGGGGTAAGGGTTAGTAGGAGGCTTAGATGGACCACCTTTGTAGTTTGGTTGTGTTTTTTTTTAGACTTGTCCCTTTGGTATATCTCGTCTCTGCGCATTAATGGAGGACAGTTCTCTGTTTCGAAGGATAGTGGACGTTAGTACTTAGCCTGCTCACTAACTACACTTCTCCATCTTTTTAGAGGGTCAGAATAGTTGTTTTCACTTGTTAAAGTCTCCTTTGGAGCCTCCATCTTTTTAGTAGTTTCATCGCACTGATTTTATTGAAGGAAGGCCATGAAGTGATAGGTGTTTCTTTACTTCCACTATTAATTAACTTATTGTTCATTAACTCACACATTAAACTAGGAGAATGTTTTTCTCACTTGATTAGACTTACCCTCTGAGGTGGCAGGCGACTAGAGGATTGTGGAAACTTCTGAATGGACTGTCAGGTCAGCGCACTCATGGGTGTGACTGACGAGGAGCTTTGGGAGAGGGCGGGCATATTCTCCTTGGTGGATGAGCTCTACAGGAGTAAAGATAGTGGATGCCAACTAAATGAGAGTATTATTACTCCACCTACGAACTCGATGGAGTTCCCTAAACCTCTTATCACCGGTACGAAGATATACCACCAGCATAATCGAGTTTTAGAACATTTAAAGGGTCGGGATACTACTCGTCTGTCTGGTGAGGTTCCTGTCGGTCTATCCTTTGAGTGTTGTGGCTAGGTAAATGGTCGTTAGGTAGGATGGAACAAGGTTGAGGTGATAACCACTCCCAATGGCACACAAACAAAGGCTTTTCAGGGGGGTCGCTCATAGTGTAAGAGGGGATTTCCTAAACGCTTTACTCGAACGTGGAAACTAAAGAAGACTAAACGCAGGATGGTTTTGGGAATGGATGTGGGACTCGAAGAGTCGTGCAACCTGTCTCTATGTGCTCTGGTGCAGATATTTGCTTATCGGTCATAATGTAAAATGATTATTATGGAGTGGATGCAGTGCTCTTGGGAACCGCTTCTCGGGTATTCTCCTGAGCTATTGACCCTGCCGAGAGGGTGGTTCGGTTTTGTTTTTAAGAATCCAGAAGACACAGGGTTTATCTTAGGAAGATTGTGAGACTTTGAGGGCGAGAGTTTGATACTGAAGAGGTGGTGTGTTTGCTTCGACCCGACTACTGAATATTTCAGTTTCCGCCACCTTTAGGTTCTTCTACCCGATCTACCTCTCCAGTTGTGGAATGTCAAAGCGTTGGAGGCAATTGGTAATGAGTCATGTCGTTTCATCAAGGTCGATGAAACTGCACTACAGTCTCAGGATAAAAGGATGGAAAAGGTTTTGGTAGAGGTGGACATCCATGCAGGACTGTTAGAGTCACTTGAAATAGAGTGGCGGGGCCACATTCACGTACAGAGATTGGACTACTTGAGAATTCATTTTCGGTGTAATCTCTGTAGGCAAACCGAACATTTGCGAAAGGACTGTCAACAAGCCTTTGGGGCTTCAGATGCAGAGGACTCCATGGAGGATTTGTTTAATTACCTTTACACTACTTGGGTGGACTCACAAGAGGCGAGGGATTTTACTACTACGAGGGCAGAGGAAAGTTCAGAACATCCAAATCCCACCTTTTTCGGTAAAATGAAACTTTACTGCCCTTCACTTTACTTTTCCTTATATGCTTGGGAACGAGACCATTTAGATAGTACTTTTTTACTGGATTTGATTCCCTCGCCTGTGGCCGATTTGGGGACATTTTCAGAGACTATTCCAGAGGGATCAGACTCTGTAGAACTTAGGGTTGAACGTACACCTTTGCCTGAAACTACCCAAGAGATTGTTACTATTGAGCAACCCTCCATTTTGTCTGTGGAAGACTCTAGCATTTCCCCTGGGTTCATAGAACCAGATTTTAGTGACCACTCATTGGATAGAATGATGACATCATTGGTCCCTACATATAGGGAGGCTTATGGTCCCATTCCCATCCCGACCTATTTGGGGAAGGAAGTAATGAACAAAGAAGAGACTAGTGGAGCACTTGAGGAATCCACTTGTGAAGGGGGGATTCTGGGAAAGACTATGCATGGTCATAGGGCTTGGGGTATGACTTCTCTCCTATCAAAACTAGGAGTGCCCGCAAGAAGGCTCAAACTAACAATACCTTTTCTACACATCAACTATCAACAAACATTGAACAGGTGGAGCTTAGAGGCATGAAAGCCCCTGCAAGGGCTAAGTCATGATCCTTCTCTCTCTTAATATCAGAGGGGTAGGAGGACCCCTTAAAGAAACCTCCCTTCATAGACTTCTCTCAAAAACATTATCGGACATTATCTTTCTACAAGAGACTCTGGTGGCTGAGGATAAGGCTAGACACTTCATGTTCTCTATTCGACCTGAGTGGATGATTTTTGTTGTTAGTTCTGTGAGGAAGTCAGATAGACTTCTGGTGTCTTGGGATCCTAAAATTTTTGACTTATTGCCATTCCTAAGTTGCAATAGTATTTTTTTGTCAGGTACCTGTTTAGCTGATAAAAGGAGGATCTATTTCTTAAATGTTTATGTCCCGTGCACTGATCGTAAGCAATTCTGGGAAAAGGTGGACCGTAGTGGTATATTAGCTCATGGTGATTTGATAATTGTTGGGGATATGAATTTCATGACCAATTCAGAGGAGTTTTGGGGTGCTACAGCCTTGGTAGTTCCATTGGCAGCTTTTTTTAAAGTTTTTTTTTTTTTAATCAGCTCGTCGATATCTCCCCTACGGAGGTGGTACCTACGTGGCGTAATGCCAGAACTGGAGTTGTTGAAATCATAAAGAGGCTAGACATGATTTATGTATCAGAGGACCGTATCTCGTCATTGGTGAGATATAGGTCTTGGGTGGATTACCCTTATATATCAGATCATGCTCCAGTCCTACTACAATTGGGTAATAGTATTTCGACCGTTGCTCACCCTTTCCCTAGCCTGGTTGCGAGAAGATACTTTTGCTACTTTGGTTCAAGAAGTGTGGTATGATTACCATTTCCAACAGGTAGAATGAGCTAAAAGGAGATTAGTAGGGAAGCTTAAACAACTCAAGAATCGGGTAAAGTCTTGGTCAAAAGAAAAAAGATTACAGGAACAATTAGCTTTGGACAAGCTTGAAGAAGAACTAGCATTTTGCTACAAACAGAAGACACGGGGAATGTTTAGTTCTGTTACTGAACATTGTTTGATGTTTCTATAGGTTGAGCGTAATAAACATCTTCTAGCTGAAGAAGAACGACGGCGACAAAAAAACAGGGCTATCTGGATCCAAAGCGGAGATAAGAATACAAAATTTTTCCATCCATTCACAAGCCACAGAAGAAACAAAAAGAATATCTGGGAGATAAAGGATGAAGTCGGTCTGGTTCACACAGGCCAGGAGGTCTAGAAGGAAGAAGCGACTAGATTCTTCAACTCTTTATTTCAAGACATATGACATAATTATATAGAGGAACATATAGCTACAGTAAGACTGTTTCCAAGAATAGTTACGGAGGAAGAAGTCGTTATTCTTGAAAATACTTGCTCCAGTGAGGAAGCTCTAGAGGTTCTAAAAGATTTTTCCAAGGACAAAAGTCCAGGGCCAGACGGGTGGACTCTTGAATTCTTTATAAACTTTTACAAGTTGTTTGGGAAGGATTTGTTTGATGCAGTGGAGGAAACAAGTCTTAGAGACACGGTAATCAGATTGATTAATTTGACCTTTATAGCGCTAATTCCAAAGGTCAATTGTCCCAACTCCTTTGGCGATTTTCTCCCAATTGCTCTACGTAATCTATGTTACAAAATCATTGCAAAAATTATAGCAAGGAGGATCAGGCCTATCCTATCCCACTCCTTATCCGAGGAACAACTGGGCTTTCTAAAAGGAAGACAGATATTAGATGCTATTGGCAATGCCCAGGAGTGTTTGCACAGTATAAAGGTAAAAAAACTTCAAGCCATCATTTTGAAGCTAGATTTAAAGAAGGCCCATGATTGTACAAACTGGGATTTTCTGCGATTAACACTCCTACAATGTGGTTTTGGTCTTCCCACTACAAAGTGGATCATGGGTTGTGTAACCTCTACAGCCTATGTCATTCTGATCAATGGAGAGTCGACAAAGTTCTTCCAAAGTGGTAGAGGATTAAGATAGGGTTGTCCATTGTTGCCACTTCTGTTCATTCTTGTGATGGAAGGCCTTAGCTTTTCTCTAAAAAAAGGCCAGGGAGAAGAAAAGTTGTTTGGGATAAAGGTTTCTAGAATAATTAATATCTTGCACCTTCTATTCATGGATGATGTTCTCATAATGAAAAAAGATTTGATAGAAGAGTGGGATGAGATTAATAAAATTCTAGATTTTTTTGTAGCGCAATGGGTCTGATGATTAATGTTCAAAAGTCCACTTCTCTACACTCTGGAGTTCAACAGGGCACTCTAGAATACTTAAAAGAACTATTTCAATACAACTTTAATGATCTATCGAAAGGGTTCACATATTTGGGTTTCTTCTTAAAACCGAACAACTACAAGGTTGAGGACTGGCATTGGCTTATTTCAAAATTTGAAAAGCGGATAAGACACTAGTGCAATTGTTGGCTATCCATGGGAGGTCACTACGTTTCCTTTTGTGTAGCCTTTGTCCGAGTACAATATGCTCTTATCTTCTTGCCTAATGTCTTTTTTGGACTCTTAGGAGATGACGGAAGTAATGTAGGGGATTTTAAAAAATTCTCCGTAATTTTTTATGGGAACAGTCCATGAAAACAAAAGGATCATCTGATGTAATGTTTGTTAAGAGAACAGATTATATTTTCAATATAAATATAATGTGAATTTTTTTGTGGAAAAAAAAGCTCACCACTTATTTGGTGGAGGAAATTCTCACCAAATATTTACAGGAAATTTTGTTGGAAGTCATAATTCCACTTAATTGATAGGAACTTTGAGTATAAAAAATTGTAAAAATAGTTTAATACATTTAATATTATTCAAATAAACAAAATTTGATAAAATGGACATACCAAAAGTCTTAGTCTTAACGTTCTACTAAATGATTTGTTTCTTGATATTTTTTCGGTGATAAATTGTTAGATCAACGGATTTGAGTGATTATTTCTGTACAATCCAAGTGCCTCCCATTTTTGTATTCGAAAATGGATTTTAAACATAAAAAATTAGTGATTTGGTGCAAATTTATATCATAAGATTTATGAAAAAAAAAAAAAAAANGAAAAAAAAAAAAAAACATTTCTTAGAACAGTGAAATAATGCCCATAACAAAATAAAACTTTATCTAATTTTAAAAATGGATCTCACTTTAAAAGTTAAAAATTGATTTTTTTCAATTGTCATCTCACTCCATTGACATATTATTATATAGAAACTTAAAAAAAAAAAAATTTGTTAATGAATTACCAAATAATTCAAAAAACTATTATTATATTTCTCTAATTAAATATTTCTATAATTAAATATTTCTATAATTAAATATGAACCTAAGTTAAATAGTATTAATTATGATTATTATATGAAGTTGGTTATTAAGAAATGTGTTTTTATTTTATTTTTATTTTTAAATATGTATTTATATTTTTGTTTATAAAATTTATTCTTGATGAAAAACATTGTTCTTAAGCCACTGGATCCAACAATGGGGCTGGAGGTATAATTAGGACAAGGGACAACCGCATCTTCAAGTGGATATTAAACTGTGGCCTAGGCTCTAATACAAGGGCTGAATTGTTGGGTGCTTGGGCCCTTCTGACACTTGCTTCAAGGCTCTTTATTACTGATTTACATGTGAAGGGAGATTCGATGAATGTTATTGATTGGTTGCGTGATAAAGGTCATCTTCAGGTGATATCCTTGCAATGCTAAAAGGACAGGTTGGTTGATCTTATTAAACTTTTTTAGCATATCTCTTTTGATCATGTCTACAAGGATGACAACTCAGAAGCGGACAACCTATCAAAGCAAGCACATCGCAAGCAACCTGGGAAAATTTTCTATTTTCAATGTGTTGAGGAACATGAGGGTCCTCCTTTGTTAATAGATCTCTTTTAGGCTCTGGGTGGCTTTTGTTTCACTGTGGGGTGTGGGGATATATTCTAGTGACATTTATCTATGTAATGTTTGATGTTATGGAATTGCCTCTTTTTGGAGTATTTGGGAGGGCCTTTAGATAGTCAGTTCACATATTTTGTGGAATGGGGAGATAGTTTGGATATTAGATATCCAATAGATATACCTTTTGGACATGGTGGTGATGGGTTCTATGTAACGAAATAGTTTATATTTTAAATAATAAAAAGTGAAATTTTAAGTGGAAAAAAAATGGTTGAGTCGCTTTAATTGTCTATAATTTTTTTTATTTGACCATATATGTCTAACATAACATAAATATACTCTATATTGAATACTAATTGAAAATTAGGAAATAATATGTATTTAATGAAATGTGTAAAAGATATATGTGAAATTGTTTAATATTTACATGTAACTATACCAAGTTTCAAGGTTAGGTAAAGTTACATTTAAGGTTAAATTGCATTATATGTGCATTCTTGGTTGGAACAAATATTAAGTTTACATATTTCGAATGACTCGAGGTTTTTGAGGAAACTGAATCCATTTATGCATTCACAAACGCAATTTCATAAATGTAAAATTGTGATTTTGCCAAAAAATTTGTTGTCGGATCTTGGTGATAGTTGTCGGAAAGTAAAAAAGGTAGAATGTGTATATTATACCTTTTATATGACTTTATTCTATATCTTTATCAACCTGGAGAGCCTTGTGAATCATGGTTTCATATGTTAATATTAATAAGGGAAAATTACATAACAGTTATTCCTTGTTTAGGATTTTTCTATCAAAGAGTCTAACATAGTTGAAGCTCCAAATCAATTCTAGTTGGAATCTACAAAACACATTTTTTTGAAACTAAAGGTCTCCCTAGTGCAAGAAGGGTGGTGTTCAAAATTGGCAGTGTGAGTGTATAGAGTGTGAACAAAATTACCAACACCATCATGATTCATAATCTCTCCCTATCATCCCTTTGCACAACGTGGAATCGGGGTTGTAGTTTTCCGTTGTTAACCCTACCAGTATGGGGACAAGATGTTGTGATGCAGGAGCATTGTCAGCGTCATCAGCGAGCACACATGGCAAGAAAGTTCAGTGCTCGGGAATCATTTCGGAACCTCAAACGTAGGGAGTTACTGCGAATCCTTTGGGGAGCTGATGAAGAATAGAAGAAGATCAAACACTTGGAGGTGGAATGATCATGAGTGATTAGGGAGTTTCACTCTGATTCTTGAATGTAACTAAACTTAGGTAGCAGTTAGGTTTTCATTTTTTTTTTAGGTAGCTGAGTAGTCAGGGGGTACCCTAAGGACCCTCTGAGATAAATAGAGGTTTGTACGCCCAAATGAGGCTGCTGCGAGTTAGTAGGAATTTTCTGAGTTTTAAGTTATTGTTTTGATATTAGTTGTAGCCATTTACTTTCAAATGAATATGACATAGGAAAATTGACCCAAATGCATAGTACTGTTACTGTTTTGCAATGCTTTGTTATTGAGGTTTCACAAATGAATGAATTTCGTTATGAATGGACGAAACTACGAATGTTAGTATAAGTTTCAATTGTTTCTCTTCTCTTGAGTGAGTGCAAGGTGTACACATTGAACACAAGGAGTGTGTTGACAAGATCCGTTTCGATCCTGAAGCTTAGGAGAGATAGTACGAAACTTTCCCTTTGCAAGGAGTGCAAAGCGACTGTTGCAAGGCATGCATAGTCACCCACAAGAACCAAGTCTTGCGTAAGAATCTGTTGCGAAGAGTGCACAGATCCGGGATCCAGCTAAGTGTTGAAGGGACTCCATAAGAGTCAAAGAAGCGAAGGGTGAAATCCTGACTTGATTTGAGTCGTTGGATCCAGAAAGATCATGGGTCGTTGATCTGACACCATCACGATCTCGAATATCCGAAGAACAGAGGTAAGGAGGCTTTGAAAGTCGCAAAACGCGAAATCCCGACTTGCTCACATTTGTTGATCAAAGGAAAGATATGGATCGTCGATCTAGCGCCATCGCGATCTTGGATATCGGGGGAACTGAGGTAAGGAGACTTCCAAAGTCGTGAAACGCGAAATCCTGACTTGATCACAGCCGTTGATCAAAGGAAAGATCTGGATCGTCGATCTAGCGCCATCACAATCTCAGATATTGGGAGAACGAAGGTGAACCAAACCTTAAAGTTGTGAAACGTAAAACCGCGACTTGATCGTAGCCATCGATCGAAGGAGGGTTGTGGACTAGATCTAATCATATCGAGAGTTCCCGATACGCGAAATCCTGACGCGCTTGAGAGTTGAGCCTTGGGTCATAACCAGAGGTCACATTGAGGGAAGATAAGGGAGGAGATAGTACACGTTAGGCCCCTGTAGAGGTTTCAGAGGTCGTGAGAATTGGGGTGACTCGCATGCAAAGACCTAACACGCGAATTCGTGAAACACCTTTTGGGTTAGGTTCGTGGTCACAACCCATGGTCACGTGAAGGAAACTCACGCCTAGTGCTTGTTCGCGCGGGCTGAGTTACACATAGGACCTGTGGATATTTTGTGAGGATTCCAACAAGGAATCAAAGAGTTGTTACAGCTCGAAGATTGAGAAGATCCAGTGACCGGGAGGTCAGCAGACCCTGCTAAGGTGGGGCCATTACATCAAGTGGTATCAGAGCGACTTTTTGTCTGTAGATTTCAAGCGAAGGAGAGGAGACAAAATAACTCGAAGTTGTACTCTGTGTGTGAGAGACAGTCGACACAATGCCACCAAGGAGACGAGTGGAACAACCTTTAGCCAATCGGGTTGTAGAAAGGGAGATGTGAGAACTTCATGCAAGATTAGAGGTGATGGAGGTAGCGCAGAGGAGAGCACCTGATATGGGAGGCATCAACGATGAAGAGAGTTAAGAAGTAGAAGTCGAAGAAGTTTCAAGAGAGAATGTTGTCGAAGAACACTTGCTGAGAGCACTTGTTATATTGGGAGCTAGAGCCAAGATAGAAGTCCCAATGTACGAAGGCAATTTGGATGTTGAAAAACTATTGGATTGGGTAACATCCATTGACAAATATTTCAACTATGAAGATGTCAATGAGGAGAAGAGGGTGAGACATGATGTCACCAGAATCAAGGGACATGCAACACTGTGGTGGCATGAACCACATGCTGAGAGGAGAAGCAAAGGCAAACAAAAGATAAATAATTGGGACAGAATGGTAGCCAAGCTGAAAGCAAAGTTCATGCCCAATGATTATCAAATCAATCTGTTCAGAAAGCTGCAGAACCTGAGACAGAAAGGCATGATAGTTAAAGAATACACAAAGGAGTTCTACAGGCTGAACATCTGAACTGGACAAAGAGATAAGGATGAAGAAAAAGTTTCCAGGTGTATAAATGGCCAGAGGTATGAAATCCAGGATGAGATCAGCATGATGTCGGTAAGGACAGTGGAAGATGCTTATCATTTTGCACTGAAGGCGGAGGAGAAGTTGGCCAAGAAACAAAACCAACGAGACAGAGGTAAAATCCCAGTCCCAAACAAAGGCAAGGCAGTTTCCCATGACAAGGCACAAAAATCCAAAGATGAGACTGAGAAACCACATAGTCACTCAGAAAGAGGAGGAAGTTCCCGAGGAAGAAAATATGGTGGAAGAAGTTCTTCTAGAGAAAGAGGCAGAGGAGGAGAAGTGAGATGTTACACCTGTGGAAAGGCAGGACATAAGTCTTGGGAATGTCCTGAGAGAAAGAAAGAAGGAGAAGCTGAAGCTCACATTTCAGAACCACAAAGAAGGAATTTTGAAGCGGAAGGAGCAGAGGATGGAACATCCCTGATGTTGAGAAAAGTTCTCTTAAAACCAGAGGCAGAAGTTGAGAAGCCAGTGCAGAGAAACAACCTATTTAGGACAACCAACAATACTAAAGAAAACTCTAGCTATGTCAGGTGCCTGATACATCGTACGCATGGGAATAAAATGAGCACTCTTAGTCAGAGTGTCAACTACCACAAAAATCGAGTCGTGTCTCCTTTCCATCAGTGGTAATCCAACAATGAAATCCATCAAAATGACATCCCATTTCGATTCTGAGATAGCGTGTGGTTGTAGAAATCCTGCTGGATGTCTATGTTCAACCTTTACTTGCTGACATTCTAGACATCCTGCGACATAGTTGTCTATGTCTGCCTTCATTCCTTTCCAGAAGAATAAGGGTTTAAGGTCTACCCTCATCTTCGTGACTCCCAGGTGATCCATGTACACTGCTTTGTGAGCCTCGTTTAGGATCAAACTCCTCAACTCTTCGTTGGGTGGTACGTAAATTCGACTTTTAAATTTCAATAATCTGTCGTTGTTGATAGTAAATCCTTCAAATTTTGGTACCATCATTGTGTTTTGTCCGATAAAATCCTTGACCTTTTTGTACCAGTAATCGTCATGTTGTAAAGTTAGAATATTTTCACATAGATTCGTTTGAAGAGGCATCACCAAAAAGATGTGTGGTCTCCGACTCAATGCATCTGCCACTCTGTTCATTGTTCCTTTTATGTAAGTAATCTTGAAATCGTACTCGCTAAGAAATTCCGACCAATGTCATTGTCGAGCGTTCAAGTCGCTTTGCGTAAATATGTGTTGTAGTCTACAATGGTTTGTTTTTAGTTCAATTTTTCATCCAATAAGGTAGTACCTCCAAACTCTCAAGGAATAAATAATGGCTAACAACTCCAAATCGTGCGTCGCATAGTTCTCCTCATGCCTTCTCAACTTTCTTGAGATGTAAGCGATCACTAGACCGTCTTGCATCAATACTTTGCCTAAGCCTTCTGTGGATGCGTCAATTCATACCAAGAAGTCTATGTCCATGTCAGGGACCTTTAGTATCAGTGTTGTCGTCAACAACTCCTTGAGCCTCCGAAATTCCTCAACTTATTTCTCGGTCCATACAAACTTCTTGTTCTTCTTTTGCAATTCTGTAATCGTATTTTCTATCTTTGAAAAACCCTCGACGAATCGTCGATAGTATCTCACTAAACCCATGAAGCTATGCACTTCAAGAACATTCGTCGGTGCAAGTCATTCCATAATAGCCTCGACCTTTGTTGGATCCACAACGATACCTTCGCTGGAGATGACATGCCCTAAGTAGTGAATCTTCGATTGATAAAACGAGCATTTATACAATTTCCCAAACAATTTGTTCTCTCACAGACACTGTAGTACCAAGTGCTAGTCCTTGTCATGCTCCTCAAACGTCAGAGAGTAAATCAAAATATCATTAATGAACACATAGACAAACTTGTCCAATTATTCGCAAAACACCCCATTCATCAAACTCATAAATACCCCTGGGGCGTTCGTCAGTCCAAACAGTAGAACAATAAACTCATAATGTCCAAACCTTGTCTTAAAGGCGGTCTTAGGGATGTCGTCCTCTTTGATTTGTAACTGGTGATACCTTGATCTCAAGTCACTCTTTGAAAACACTATTGCACCTTTCATCTGATCAAACAGATCATCAATCCTTGGCAACATATACTGATTCTTGATCGTTTCCTTGTTCAATTAATGATAGTCAATGCAAAGTCTCCACGACCCATCGTTATTTCGTATGAAGATAATAGGCACACCCCACGGTGACACACTTGGGCGTATAAGTCCTAGGTCCAACAACTCCTTCAGTTGCATTTTCAACTCCTGTAACTCTGAGGTCGACATATGATAAGGAGTTCTTGCTATCGGTTCAGTCCCCAGTTTTAGGTCTATGGTAAATTCCAACTCCCTCTTCGGCGACATCCCATGTAACTCCTCGGGGAAGACGTCCGTAAACTCTCTCACCACTGGAAGGTGTTCTAGACCTTCCACTACTCCCTTCTCGTTTAACACAAGGATCGCATAAAGCTTACATCCCTTGCACATGCTCTTCTGTAGCTACAAAGAAGAGATGAACCTCAGGGAGACTCCTTGGTTCCGATCTACAATCACGCGTCTCTATCCCTCGTCATCGACCAAGCTCAACCATTTAGTCTTACAGTTGAGTATCCCATCATGTGATTCCCACCAGACCATATTGATCACGTCATCGTAAGATCTTAAGATCATGTCATAGGTCGAAATTCCTTACATTATCCCCAGATTAAAGGGACAGTTCATACTCCTTTCTTCCAACCATCCGGTCAGCCCCCGAGGTCATTTCAACGCAACTAAATTCGTCTAGTCAAATTCCCTTACCTAAGACCCTCGTATCGCTACAACACACCTTGGATTTGCTACTAAAACCCTTGACTATCTACTAAAACCCTCATTTCTATTACGAAAACCCCTACATCACAGCTAAAACCCTAGACTCACTACAAAAAAGTCAGATTGACCTCTAAAGAGTTGGATCGACCTACAAACAAGTAAATTGCTACAAATCTCGGATGGATCGGCCTCTAAACAAAGAGATCGACCTTTGAACTCATCAGTCTGCCCCCAATGAGCTAAATCACTACAAATATGGATTAAATTTGACTATACACCTCATGCAAATTGGGGAATAAAAGAGCCATACAGGGTCTCAATAAGCAAATCGATCCTCTGATCAACAAATCGATAATTGTACAACTGAGAAATCCCCCCCCCCTTGAGAAATCGACCCTTAAACTGGTAGATCAACGTCCCCACTAGCAAAACACTACAGATAAGAGATGAAATTCAGCCTACAAAGAGAAAACATGGTCTATACATTTCATTGAAACTCTCGAGCTAAAGAATTGGGCCTCTAATATATAAATATGACCTCTAACAGAGTAGATCAACCCCTCAAACAATCAAATATGTGCAAAAAATGTGTCTGTAAGCATGATTTAGTGAAAAGGTGCAGTCATACAACTAAAAACATGATTCATGCAGTTTGTTCAACTATGGAGAGGAACGAGATGAACTTGTTTTGCTAGACTTAAACACACACACACACACACACACACACACACACAGAAAAGAAAAATTTACCCAAAAAGGCCTCTCGGATCAAAAGTTATAAGCTTCATAAGAAAAGACAGGCTCGGTAAAAAAAATAGGTTGGGAAAGCACCAAACCTAAAAAGTTGCCTAAAAACTTTAGATTTAAAAAACAAATGACCTAGTCTAGGCTAGCAAAATTAATTTATATATGGGAAAACATAAGCCAATTTTGATGAACCAATAGATGATGTCGACTGATTCCTCTATTATGGAGGCAATGGTGATGTTAGATTTGCGGAAAAAAAAAGAAGCTAAAAAAAGGCGAGATCTGCTCAAATATGGTGAAAACCAAAGTGGTTGTCTAGATAAAAAAAAGCTTATCCATGAGAGAATTGGTCCCAAATGAATAGATCTACTGAAAGCTTATGCGGAAAAAAAAATTGTGAAATGAGAAAGATCTTGATAACCAGCTCTAATACCATGTTAGAATCGAGAAATATGCAAAAACATATAATTAAATCCAACTGATCTTTAAAGCTCCTGTCTGCAAAGCATCAATAATCGGTAAATCAAGAAAGATAAGAGACAAGAGAAACAAGAGAGAGA
>ML783525.1:41328-54867 GCA_009831015.1 Picea engelmannii | reverse complement strand
GTAGTCTATACACAGTCGTAAGGATCCATCCTTCTTCTTTACAAAAATTACCGGTGCGCCCTAAGGTGAGACACTGGGCCTTATTATCCCTAAGTCCAGTAACTCTTTCAACTGCATTTGCAATTCACAAAGTTCTGGCGCTGTCATCCGATACGGAGTCTTGGAGATTGGTTCTGCATCAGGTTTTAGCTCTATAGTAAAATCAAGCTCCCTTTCAGGAGGTAACCTCGGTAACTCGTTCGGAAAAACATCCTGAAATTCTGGCAATGCTGGGTACTGATCCAATGAGGGTCCCTTCCTTTCATTCACTGCTTCCACTACATAAAGTCGACACCCTTGTCTCAAGCATCGCTTAACCTTCATAGTGGATATAAAGCGTAATGACACTTTTCTCTTTACACCCTGGATCTCTACTGGTCTTCCTTCATCATCGACACAAAGCACCCTCTTTGCGAAACAATCTACCAAAGCTCAATGAGCTGCTAACCAATCCATTCCAATGATTAGGTCATATGCCCCAAGAGCAGTGACGTATACCTTCAACCTGGTAGTACACACTCCCAGGTCTACTATACAATTATCAACACTAGGTCCCACTGCTTGTTTTTCCCCCGAAGCCATCTCGACTTGTTTAAAGTCATCGTGCTCGTAGGCTGCCAACCCACTCTTTTCTAATGCAGATAGTGAAATGAAACTATCTGTCGCACCAGAATCAAACAAAATCTTAACATTGATATGATTTAGCATACCTGATGACTCCACCATCGTGGATTGATGTTCGGCTTGGCGGTTATTAAATGCTGCGTAAATATGGTGGTTTCTACTTGCTCTCCCCATCGGTGCCTTCCCTTCTCTATGCACGAACCCTGATTGTAACTCTGGGCAGTCACGCTGGTAATGGGGTCCCCCGCACCCCCAATAGGTAACACGAGATTGAACCTGTGCATTGTTATGTGTCTATCTCTTAAATGACTTCCTTCCCCTGGAACCCCTGCCCCTACTCGTTGTTCCCTGAGATGGTCGTGGTCATGTCTGCACCATTGGCGATGAACGAGATGCTGCACTTGCTGCCATTGAAATCCCTGCAGCTACTGTCCTTGGCGCGACTTTGTTACCATATGTCGGTGGCCTCGAGCCCCCTCCCCTAGGAAATGTCCTCGGGGCCTTCCCTACGAATCTCGGGCGATGCGGAAATGTCGGTCTTGTACCCCCGGTCAAGTTCATATGTTCTTCCGTATCACGTGCATTTTCCACCGCTTCTGCTACTAAAGACGGTTTCCACATCCGTACCATAGCTCTTATCCTAGGGTTCAATCCATAGACGAAGCACTCTGCCTGTCGTTGGTCGTTATCCATATACGACACATATTTGACCAGTTCCATAAATCTGATCTCATATTCTTCTACAGTTCTGTTTCCCTGTACTAAGGCATGAAATGCCCCTACCTGTTGTTCCTCGTAGTATGTTGGTAGATATTTCCTTCAGAACCTCTCCTCGAAAAGTTCCCAAGATATTGTGTCTGGGGTAAGGTGTAGTTGTCTTTCCAGGTTGCCCCACCAGTTCAAAGCGTTGTCTCTTAACTGAAAAATGGCGATCTTTGCCTTTGAATTGGATGCATAGTCCCTTAAGGAAAAACACCTTGTCATGCCTTCCAACCATGCTTCCGCGCGTTCACTGGCGTGACCCTCGGCAAACTCCAGAAGTTTGATCTTCTGCAATTCCCGTGTGATGTCTTCAGGTGGAGGTCCTCCCTCTGAATCCCTTGACGCTTCTGGATTACCCATTCCAGACGGTGGGGGTTCCACTTCAGTTCTTGTCAGTTGTCGCCCCTTTAAAGTCTCGTTGATGGCTTCCAACGAGCGCAGTATGAGGGCTAGTTCGAGCGATGGTGGTGGTGGTGCTGGTGGTGTTAGCGGTACTTGCGACGACGCTCCCCTGCCTCGATTCCCTCGAGTCCTGACCATCCTGTATGCTTTGACCTGCATCAACCAAAGTTGTCAGGGTGAGTTCCAGGATGTTTCAAATTGGTGCTACTCAAACTAGAAATAGGGTTAGGCGTAAGTTTTCTTTACTTGTCTGTAAACAAACATTACTCCATTAGCGGATTGGCTAGGTTAGGGTTAGGATTAAGTGTCTAAGCTTGATTTCTTCGCCCCTACGAAAGAACTATTGGTTCCCCTGCCTTATGGCTACGTTAGCCTTGCGCCTCACTCGCCACTTCTTATGCTTACGCTCCTAGTGCATATGTCGCCTCCTTCCCGCTTGTCCTAGTCTAAGCCCTTTTAACCTTTCACATACAACTTGATTAAAGTGACTTCCGACCTTATGTTTATTAATTTACGCCGAGAGGCGTACATCTATTGACAATGGGCACAATCAATGATCTTTTAAATCTTACTTAACCTTAAACCCTTATCTGATGGCTATGCATTGAAGATGTTGGCATATTCTTAGTCATCCTCCACAATCAATGGGTCACATTTATCCTTCATAACTTTCTTGCATTTATCACAACATCCATTAACATGTTTACTTTTTAACATTTACCTAATCACATAAAAAAAATGTTGTAAGGTTATATAATTACCATGTTTAAATGATTAATTAGGATTAAACCACAGCATCTAAACAATTATCCCCAACTGCCAGCCCCGTTTTGGCGTTCACCAGCACTATGTACCTTTTGGCGTTAGTGTTCTTCTTAAGACGCTTTGCTTGGTGGGTGGTCTTGGGTATGACAATTAAAGTATTTATAAGCGAAATTATTTGTAAAAGTCGCATCGTGTGGTGCGTTGGTAGGGCAGACTTTGTAAAGACTTGACTGGTGAGGAGGTTCGGGGTTCAAATCTCACAGACTCCATTTAAATTTATACTTAGCCCTATTTTATTAAATTATTTAAATAAAAACTCATAATTATATATATATATATATATATATATATATATATAAATTTTATGCAAGCGTATTATTACTTTTAAATAAATTATTACAACTAAAAATTAATATATAAAAAAAAAATGATAATTTAATTATTAAACAGGCGTATTAATACTTTTAAACAACTTATTAAAACCAAACATTTATATATATATATATAAATCCGTGGCATTCGCTGGCAGCCTTTAAGGTCGGGCTTCTGGCATGAGGCCCACGTGCCCGGCCTCCGGCTCTCAATACCAAACACCTAAGTTGTTCCTTAATCCTAACGCTGCCTCACTTCCGCCTCTCGTCTCTTTGCTCTGCTCTTGGCGCTGGTGTTGTAATGCCCGCCATCAACGTTGTTAAGCTTCTGGTAAGGGAATGGGATTGACATTGGCAGTGCACCAGATTTTTCCACATTTGTAATTTCTGAACGTTTTTTTTTTTTTAACAACAGGTGCACTCTCAACAGTTAGCTTTTCTGAACTAATTTCAGATTTAGTTGCTCCCAATAGTTGGTTATTAGATGCCAGTTTATCATCTAGCATCTTCAATTCAGACTCCATCATATCGCATTTTCCAGAATCATTATTTCTTCCGCTACTGATGCGTCTTCTCCATGGAAGCAACAACAACACAATGGTTTCAAGGAAGGTATTTCATCAGACAAATCCGACATTGGTCTTGTTGCAACCTACATGAAGACTAAGAGAGGAGCCAAGTATTCTGTTCATACCGTTCGAGTTGTAGGCGCTGAAGTGAAGTCGACAAGTGCTCTCACTGGAGTTATATTTGAGCCTTTTTCTTAAGTCCAGAACGAGTTTGTGCAAGTTTCTCAATCATTCTCTCAGTCTTTGGCCAGACATAAGTTCTCAGGTGATGCCAATGGACAAAAGGTGACTGACTGACAGAAGGTCTAGTGTACTGTGCCTGCCGACGCGTTTGGAAACACAGTTGCACATGAAAACAAATAATAATATACAATTATCATGAGGTGATGCCGATGGACAAATTGGCAAACCTCGAGTGCCATACATAAGCTCTGTTAAGTTTGTTGTGAAGGAGCACTGAACGAGCAAATCAACGTGGAGTACAACGTTTCATATATTTATCATGCTCTCTTTGCCTACTTTGATAGGGACAACGTGGCTCTGCCAGGCTTTGCAAAGTACTTCAGGGAGTTGATGCAGTTGTAGGAGGCGTGACCATCATAGCAAACCGTGCCCATGAAGTAATATTTACACAACCATTCATATATTCTGGTCTACTCGCTCTAGTTCCTTTGGTCGAGGATCACATTAGTCTCGGCTTTGACTTTCTGAAGCCTTTTACTGCTGGACTGTGGATTTTAATACTGGGGTTCTTCATTACTGGGGGTTTGGCGGTCTATCTTTTAGAACGCAGAAAGAATCCAAAGTTGCAAGGGCATCCTAGCAGACAATTTGGAAGCATAATATGGTTCAGTTTTTCGACTTGGTTCACAAATCAGAGTAAGTTTCTCTCTTTCTATATCACAAATTCTATGATTATGCTTCTTTGTAGACATGTAAACTAATGAAAACCCGTGATGGGAATCTGGAATTGGGATCGACAGATGATATTAAGACTGTAATGGCACGAATAGTGGTTATAGTATGGCTTTTTGATACGGGAATTCTATATTCGTGCTATACAACGAACTTATCGGATATTCTAACATCCCCGCGTTTACAAAAAAAAACCTTCGTGATATCGAAAGTGTGGTGGCAAGCCAGGTGAGTATTGGGTTCCAAAAGGGATCTTACACCCAAAAATACTTGACAGATGAGTTCAGAATCGATGAGCACAGGCTAAAATATTTAAACACGGTAGATGATTATTATAAAGCTTTGTTTAGTGGTGAGGTGGGTGCCATCATAAACGAATGCCCATACATGCAATCCCTAGTGGCAAACCAGTGCAGTAGCCTCACCTTTGCTGGCCAAACGTTCACCACTCAAAACTGGGGATTTGTAAGTGATTTACAATTACTTTGGAATTTGATTTCAATTTGAAGCCTCCACGAAGATTACTACTGATCCCCATTTGTTTGTTTATGGGCAGGCTTTTGATCCCATGCATGATCAACTAGTGAAGGAGGAAATCTCTTATTGTTTGTTTAATTACTGATTGTTGCAGTTTTTGTTGTACTGGCTGTATCTACCTTTATTTATTTATTTATTTATTTTTCGGTGAAATTGAAGTCTGTTGAATTTTATTTATCTACACTGTGTCTAGGCTTACATTTCTGATTTTCTTAGGCATGTTTCATGATAGAAAGATCAACTGCCGGAACTTGTTTTTGTTGTATTATATGGTGTCTAATAAGTTCTTGAAATGACTGGTACTTGTATTTTTCAGAATATCAAGTATTATTCTTATGGTGGTCGTTTGGCTGTTTTGTAAGCTAATATTTAGAAGAGCTTTATATTGCCACTTTTCCTCTATGGTTTGTGCAAAAGATAATCAATAAACAACTTCATTAACAGGGAAACACTCACTTATTCACACAGTTATATGATTTCGAAAAGCTTCATTTTACCTGTACTTTCTTTGTGGTTTATGTAAAATCCAATCAAGAAGCAACCAAGTTTAAAAAGGAGTTTAAAATCAATCAATACCTTCACACAATATTCCATTTGAGTTGTTGATATATGGATTAGACGTAACATCAGAACAAATCTCTCACTTGATGAATTGATTTTTTTATTTTTTTTTGCATTACAACCGAAGATCAACACTCGAAGTTGTCTCTTGGAAATTCCTAGATTGTGTAACAGCCCTAGTAGTTAAAATTTGTGTTAAAATTAGTATTGCATTTATTTTTATTAAAATTTCTGTGAATTGTTTGCAGGCTAAGCCGAGGGGAATGATAGCTAGAGCTTGGAGATGGGAACTTAGCCCATAGGCCCAGATTTAAACTAAGACACTTAGATACCAAATGTAGGGGCCGAAGAGATTTAAAACATCAATTTATTTATTAAACTTCATAACAGAATAATATTCTTCATAATAATAACTTTGTTAACTTAAATTTAACAACATATAATAAATTTAATAACTGATTAAAACAATTGCAAAATTTGAAATACCTGAACCTGATGCTAATAACCTCCATTTGTCTGCTGCTTGCCTCCTTGACCGCTTCTGCAAAACACTGCCTAAAACCTAGTTCCTCCCTGCCAACTAGGTAACTTCCTAGCTCCAGGATATCAATGGATATCCTGGCCCCCGTGCCCAAAACCTCCAGCAAATCCGGTGCACTAATACAATCCTACTCCATAATTTCACTTCTCTCTGCAAATCCAGAGCTCCCAAAAATTCATCCCCCCAACCTCCGTCGAATGCCCTCCCGTCAACCTCCTTCCCTTCCTTATTCCTCCTTCCCCCCAACTTTTTCCCTCCTTTTCTCCCTACCTAACCCATTTATTACCTTCTTATCCTCCCGCCATTAATGCCCCTTATCCCCCCTTTATTATTTTATCCTCATGTATTTAATATGTTATCCCTTGTTGGATACGTACCTAATTTATCAATATAGTTTATTATCCTCCTTTTATTTATTTGCCTTATTTATTAATGAATTAATTAATACTTAAATTAATCATTGACACTCATGAATAACTAATTAATAATAATTAATTAGTAAATGTTATTTTAAGAAATAATTAAGGTTTAGCTAATCTTTTAGGACAATTATATTATTAAATTAATTATAATTAATTATCATATACACTTATTTAAGCAGGGTCGTTACACAGACCCATTGCGCTACAAAAAACATCTAGAATTTTATTAATCTCCTCCCACTCTTCGATCAAATCTTTTGTCATTATGAGAACATCATCCATGAATAGAAGGTGCATGATCTTAATTATTCTGGAAACCTTTATCCCATGCAACTTTTCTTTTGCCTGGCCTTTTTTTAGAGAAAGGCTAAGGCCTTCCATCACAAGAATGAACATAAGTGACAACAGTGGACAACCCTATCTTAATCCTCTACCACTCTGGAAGAAATTTGTCAACTCTCCATTGATCATAATGACATAGGCTGTAGAGGTTACACAAACCATGATCCAGTTTGTAGTGGGAAGACCAAAACCACATTGTAGGAGTGTTAATCACAGAAAATCCCAGTTTGTACAATCATAGGCCTTCTTTAAGTCTAGCTTCAAAATGATGGCTTGAAGTGTTTTTACCTTTATACTGTGCAAACACTCCTGGGCATTGCCAATAGAATCTAATATCTGTCTTCCTTTTAGAATGCCAAGTTGTTCCTCGGATAAGGAGCGGGATAGGATAGGCCTGATCCTCCTTGCTATAATTTTTGCAATGATTTTGTAACATAGATTACACAGAGTAATTGGGTGGAAATCACCAAAGGAGTTGGGACAATTGACTTTTGGAATTAGCGCTATAAAGGTCGAATTAATCAATCTGATTACTGCGCCACTTAGCCTTGTTTCCTCCACTGCATTAAGCGAATCCTTCCCAACCAACTTGTAAAAGTGTATAAAGAATTCAAGAGTCCACCCATGTGGCCCTGGACTTTTGTCCTTGGAAAAACCTTTTAGAACCTCTAGAACTTCCTCACTGGAGCAAGGATTTTCAAGAATAACGACTTCTTCCTCCGTAACTATTCTTGGAAACAGTCTTATTGTATCTATTTGTTCCTCTATATAATTATGTCCTGTGTCTTGGAATAAAGAGTTGAAGAATCTAATTGCTTCTTCCTTCAAGGTCTCCTGGCCTTTGTGAACCAGACCGACTTCATCCTTTATGTCCCATATATGCTTTTTGTTTCTTTTGCGGCTTGCGAATCGATGGAAAATTTTCGTATTCTTATCTCCGCTTTGGATCCAAATAGCCCTGCTTTTTTGTCGCCGCCGTTCTTCTTCAACTAGAAGATGTTTATTACGCTCATCCTGTAGAAACATCAAACAATGTTCAGTAACAAAACTAAACATTACCCGTCTCTTTTGTTTGTAGTGAAATGCTAGCTCTTCTTCGAGCTTGTCCAAAGCTAATTGTTCCTGTAGTATTTTTTCTTTTGACCAAGACTTTACCCAATTCTTGAGTTGTTTAAGATTCCCTACTAATCTCCTTTGAGCTCCCTCTTCCTGTTGGAATTGGTAATCACACCACACTTCCTGAACCACAGTAGCAAAAGTATGTTCTCGCAACCATGCTAGGTTTAGTTTGAAAGGGTGAGCAACGATCAAAATACTATTACCTAATTGTAGTAGGTCTGGAGCATGATATGATATATAAGGGTAATCCACCCAAGACGTATATCTCACTGATGACGAGATGAGGTCCTTTGATACATAACTCTTGTCTAGCCTCTTTACGATTTCTTCAACTCTAGTTCTGCCATTACGCCTCGTAGGTACCACCTCCGTCGAATTAATCGATCTGATTACTGCGCCACTTAGCCTTGTTTCCTCCATTGCATTAAGCGAATCTTTCCCAACCAACTTTTAAAAGTGTATAAAGAATTCAAGAGTCCACCCATGTGGCCCTGGACTTTTGTCCTTGGAAAAACCTTTTAGAACCTCTAGAACTTCCTCACTGGAGCAAGGATTTTCAAGAATAACGACTTCTTCCTCCGTAACTATTCTTGGAAACAGTCTTATTGTATCTATTTGTTCCTCTATATAATTATGTCATGTGTCTTGGAATAAAGAGTTGAAGAATCTAATCGCTTCTTCCTTCAAGGCCTCCTGGCCTTTGTGAACCAGATCGACTTCATCCTTTATGTCCCATATATGCTTTTTGTTTCTTTTGCGGCTTGTGAATCGATGGAAAATTTCCGTATTCTTATCTCCGCTTTGGATCCAAATAGCCCTGCTTTTTTGTCGTTGTTGTTCTTCTTCAGCTAGAAGATGTTTATTATGCTCATCCTATAGAAACATCAAACGATGTTCAGTAACAATACTAAACATTACCCGTCTCTTTTGTTTGTAGTGAAATGCTAGTTCTTCTTCGAGCTTGTCCAAAGCTAATTGTTCCTGTAGTATTTTTTCTTTTGACCAAGACTTTACCCAATTCTTGAGTTGTTTAAGATTCCCTACTAATATCCTTTGAGCTCCCTCTTCCTGTTGGAATTGGTAATCATACCACACTTCCTGAACCAAAGTAGCAAAAGTATCTTCTCGCAACCATGCTAGGTTTAGTTTGAAAGGGTGAGCAACGATCAAAATACTATTACCCAATTGTAGTAGGACTGGAGCATGATCTGATATATAAGGGTAACCCACCCAAGACGTATATCTCACTGATGATGAGATGAGGTCCTCTGATACATAACTCTTGTCTAGCCTCTTTGTGATTTCTTCAACTCTAGTTCTGCCATTACGCCTTGTAGGTACCACCTCCGTCGAATTAATTGATCTGATTACTGCGCCACTTAGCCTTGTTTCCTCCACTGCATTAAGAAAAACCTTCCCAACCAACTTGTAAAAGTGTATAAATAATTCAAGAGTCCACCCATCTAGCCCTGGACTTTTGTCCTTGGAAAAACCTTTTAGAACCTCTAGAACTTCCTCACTGGAGCAAGGATTTTCAAGAATAACGACTTCTTCCTCCGTAACTATTCTTGGAAATAGTCTTATTGTATCTATCTGTTCCTCTATATAATTATGTCATGTGTCTTGGAATAAAGAGTTGAAGAATCTAATCGCTTCTTCCTTCAAGGCCTCCTGGCCTTTGTGAACCAGACCGACTTCATCCTTTATGTCCCATATATGCTTTTTGTTTCTTTTGTGGCTTGCGAATCGATGGAAAATTTTTCGTATTCTTATCTCCGCTTTGGATCCAAATAGCCCTGCTTTTTTGTTGCCGTGGTTCTTCTTCAGCTAGAAGTTGTTTATTACACTCATCCTATAGAAACATCAAACGATGTTCAGTAACAAAACTAAACATTACCCATCTCTTTTGTTTGTAGTGAAATGCTAGTTCTTCTTCGAGCTTGTCCAGAGCTAATTGTTCCTGTAGTATTTTTTCTTTTGACCAAGACTTTACCCAATTCTTGAGTTGTTTAAGATTCCCTACTAATCTCCTTTGAGCTCCCTCTTCCTGTTGGAATTGGTAATCATACCACACTTACTGAACCAAAGTAGCAAAAGTATCTTCTCACAACCATGCTAGGTTTAGTTTGAAAGAGTGAGCAACGATCAAAATACTATTACCCAATTGTAGTAGGACTGGAGCATGATATGATATATAAGGGTAATCCACCCAAGACGTATATCTCACTGATGACGAGATGAGGTCCTCTAATACATAACTCTTGTCTAGCCTCTTTGCGATTTCTTCAACTCTAGTTCTGCCATTACGCCTCGTAGGTACCACCTCCGTAGGGGAGATATCGACAATCTGATTTAAAAATAAATAAATTTAAAAAAGCCATGAATGGATCTACCAATGTTGTAGCACCCCAAACCTCCTCCGAAGTGGTCATGAAATTCATATCCCCAACAATGATCAAATCACCATGAGCTAACTTAGGAATGGCAATAAGTAAAAAAAATTAGGATCCCAAGACACCAGAAGTCCTCTTGACTTCCCCACAAAACTAACAACAAAAATCATCCACTCAGGTCGAATAGAGAACATGAAGTGTCTAGCCTTATCCTCAGCCACCATAGTCTCTTTTAGAAAGATAATGTCCAGTAATGTTTTTGAAAGAAGTATACAAAGGGAGGCCGCTTTAAGGGGTCCTCCTACCCCTCTGATATTAAGAGAGAGAAGGATCACGACTTAGCCCTTGCAAGGAATTTCATGCCTCTAAGCTCCACCTGTTCAATGTTTGTTGATAGTTGTTCTGTAGAAAATGTATTGTTAGTCCCATCCTTCTTGCAGGCACTCCTAGTTTTGATAGGAGAGAACTCATACCCCAAGCCTCGCGACCATGCATAGTCTTTCCCATAATCCCCCCTTCACAATTGGATTCCCCAAGTGCTCCACTAGGCTCTTCTTTGTTCATTACTTCCTTACCCAAATAGGTCGGGATGGGAATGGGACTAGAAGCCTCCCTATATGTAGGGATCAATAATGTTATCATTCTATCCAATGAGTGGTCACTGAAATCTGGTTCTCTAAACCAAGGGGCAATGCTAGAGTCTTCCACAGACAAAATGGAGGGTTGTTCAATAGTAACAGTCTCTTGGGTAGTTTCAGGCAAAGGTGTAGGTTCAACCCTAACTTCTACAGAGTCCGATCCATCTGGAATAGTCTTAGAAAACATCCCCAAATCGGCCACAAGCGAGGGAATCAAATCCAATAAAAAAGTACTATCTAAATGGTCTTGTTCCCAAGCAGATAAGGAAAAGTAAAGTGAAGGGCAGTAAAGTTTTAGCTTATCGACAATGGTGGGATTTGGATGTTCTGGACTTTCCTCTGCCCTCGTAGTAGTAAAATCCCTCGCCTCTTATGAGTCCAACCCATTAGTGTAAAGGTAATTAGACAAATCCTCCATGGAGTCCTCTGCATCCGAAACCCCAAAGGTTTGTTGACAGTCCTTTCACAAGTGTCTGATTCACCTACATAGAGTACACCGAAAAGGAATTCCCAAGTAGTCCAATCTCTATATGAGAATGTGGCCCCGCCACTCTATTTCGAGTGACTCCAACAGTCCTGCACGAATGTCCACCTCTACCAAAGCCTTTGCCATCCTTTTATCCTGCGACTGTAGTGCATTTTCATTGACCTGGATGAAACGACCCAACTCATTACCAATCGCTTCTAATGCTTTGACATTCCACAACTGGAGACGTAGACCCGGTAGAAGAACCCAAAGGTGGTGGAAATTGAAATATTCGATAGTCGGGTTGAAGCGAACGTGCGCACCTCTTCAGTATCAAACTCCTACCCTCGAAGTCTCACAATCTTCCTAAGATAAACCCTGTGTCTTCTGGATTCTTAAAAACAAAACCAAACCACCCTCTCGGCAGGGTCAGTAGCTCAGAATAATATTCAAGAAGTGGTTCCCAAGAGCACTGCATCCACTCCGTAATAATCATTTTACATTGCGACCGATAAGCAAATATCCCCACTGGAGCACATAGAGACAGGTTGCATGACTCTTCGAGTCCCACATCCATTCCCGAAACCATCCCGCGTTTAGTCTTCTTTAGCTTCCACATTCGAGCAAAGCGTCTAGGAAAATCCCCTCTTACACTGTGAGCGACCCCCTTGAAAAGCCTTTGTCTGTGTGCCATTGGGAGTGGTTATCACCTCAACCTTGTTCCATCCTACCTGATGACTATTTACCTGGCCACAACACTCAAAGGATAGACCGACATGAACATCACCAGATAGATGAGTAGTATCCTGACCCTTTGAATGTTCTAAAACTCGATTATGTTGGTGGTATAGCTTCGTACTGATGATAAGAGGTTTAAGGAACTCCGTCGAGTTCACAAGTGGAGTAATAATACTCTCATTTAGTTGGCACTCACTATCTTTACTCATGTAGAGCTCATCCACCAAGGAGAACATGCCCGCCCTCTCCGAAATCTCCTCGTCAGTTGCACCCATGAGTGCGCTGACCTGACAGTCCATTCAAAAGTTTCCACAATCCTCTAGTCACTTGCCACCTCAGAGGGTAAGTCGAATCAAGTGAGATAAACATTCTCCCAGTTTAATATTTGAGTTAATGAACAATAAGTTAATTAATGGTGGAAGTAAAGAAATGCCAGTCACTTCAGGGCCTTCATTCAAGAAAATCAGCGCGACAAAACAACTAAAAAGCTGGAGGCTCCAAATGAGACTTTAGCAAGTGAAAACAACTATTATGACCCTCTAAAAAGATGGTGAATTGTAGTTAGTGAGCAGGCTAAGTACTAACGTCCATTGTCCTTCGAAACAAAGAACCGTCCTCCATTATTGCGTAGAGACGAGATATACCAAAGGGACAAGTCTTAAAAAAAACACAACCAAACTACAAAGGTGGTCCATCTAAGCCTCCTAGTAACCCTTACCCCCTCTATCTCTAGAAGTCCTAAAAAAACACATGTGAAACCTTCATTAAACCTGCAACTTGGCTCGAAATACACTTGTAGATGTGCATTTGGCTATGTTTCTTGTATACATGGAAATAACTCAAATAAATGGTGAGTTTGTCTAATTATTATGTGTAGTGGTTTGTGGCTACATCAAATAAAAAAATAAACACTTAACCAAATAAAAACAAATTTGAAAAATAAACACTTAACTAATTAAAAACAAATTTAAATCATACACTTAACCAATTAAATGGCCTTAGTGTAAAAATTCTACTAAAATAACTCTCTTTTTGGGTGATATTTTCGTGAAACCTTTGCTCCAAATCCAACTAGAAATTATTAGAATTGAAATTTGCAAAAATTAGTAATTTCGTCCACTCGTAATAGAAAAAAAAACAACATTTCATATAACGCACAATGTTAATATCATTCATTTTAAATACAATGTTTTGGTTATTATAGTGATTTGATGTGTTTTGGGTTTATTTGTCATTATAATTAAAAAAAGCCGCCACGTACGAAGAGAGAGGATTGTCTGTGACAGGTTACGCCGCCACGTACTATGAGAGCACTGTCCGTGACAGCTAACGAAT
>ML783525.1:23021-35936 GCA_009831015.1 Picea engelmannii | reverse complement strand
TCTCCAGCCATATCTGAATCACCATATCCATGAAATTGTGCATCTTCACCTCTAAACCTCAAAACATGGTTTGATGTGCCTTTAAGATATCTCAGAATCCATTTCATTGCTTGCTAATGAATTTTTCCTGGATTACTCATGTATCTATTGACCACTCCCACTGCTTGTGCAATATGTGGTCTTGTACAGACCATAACATTCATTAAACTCCCAATCACAGATGAATATGGCATTGTTTCCGTGTATTCTTTTTCTTCAAGTGTCTTGGGACACATCTCAGAAGATAATTTGAAATGCTTTACTAGGGGTGTGTGGCCTTGGCTTACTTCATGCTAAATATTTCCAATACTTTTTCTATGTATTTCTCTTATGACAATATAAGTTCTTTTTTCTTCCTATCTCTGATAATTTTCATTCCAAGTATTTGCTTTGCAACACCCAAATCCTTCATTGAAAATGTCTTAGATAATCGTTGCGTCAACATGTTAACAAAAACCATGCTAGATCCCGCAACTAGCATATCATCAACATACAACAACAACAATACAAATTTTCCATTATCAAAGAACTTAGAATAAACACAATGGTCAGATTCACATCTAGAAAAGTTCTGTTCAGACATGAAAGAATCAAATTTGGGATACCATTGTCTAGGAGCTTGTTTTAACCCATATAAACTGTTATTTAATTTGCAAACTAGGGTTTCTTTACCTTTTTCCTCAAAACCTTTTAGTTGCTTCATGTACAACTCTTCTTCCAAGTCACCATGAAGAAAACTTGTCTTGACTTCAAGTTGTTCCAATTCTAGATCATGAACAACTACTAAACCCAACACTACTATAATAGAGGTCATTTTCACAATTGGTGAAAATATCTCTGTAAAATCAATGCCCTTTTGTTATGGAACTTATCAGTAAATGCAAATATAAACAGATCTCCCTAGATCCACCTAGATCTAGAACAAAACATAATAGAATATGATGCTTTCCCTAAGCTTTAATCATTGAGTTTACTATTTAACAAGACATGAGCAACATACCGTTTAAATATCGTTTTCTCTGTCGTTTTCGTCCTAGCTCCAAACCAATGCTCCTGTGATATTGAATCTACAAGGGAACACAAACCAACCAAAGTTAAAACAATATAGTATACTAAACGAGAACTTATGCATGTGATCAAAGTTTCATACAATAAAACAAAGCAAGTTTTATGGGAAAGAAACATGTCACTGTATTATAAAATAATGAAAGTGGAGATTACAACCAAAGCCTTGATGTTCCAAGGTCTTCTTCTGATGACCCTTTGCTCCAACACACACACTTGCTCTGAACTTGAATGAAGAAGATCCACAGTGACTTGATATACTAAAATGAAGCCCTCAAGTATGAATTGAAGTTGAAATCCTCATCCAATTCTTAGTCTATTCAATATTAATCTAGCTTGAATCAACCTTCATTAACCTTAGCCTTTTCCATGAGAAATCCCTCTTTATATAGGGGAAAAAGAGATGGTTGAAGAGATTAGGATGATCCCACCAAATTAGATAAGCGAGTAGGATCCCAACCATACATATGGCACCTCACCGTTTAGAAGATCTCCTTCTAGAACTTTCGTGAAGCTCGAGTTTTTCTTAGCCTTTTGACATCGTCGCACCTTAGCTAAAGAGCATCTTGCGGAGACGTCGCAAACCAACTTTAGGGCAGAGGGCGACGACCAAGCATCGTCGCACCCTGCTTATGGTGCAACCTGCGACGACCTTCCTTAATCGGGTTTTTTAGAAGAGAAAGTCAATTAGTTTCCTCATGAAGAAAGTCTCTTTTTTGGGAACATGAACACATGTTGTCAATGGATCACCAAGATGACCATAATAATGTGTAACAAAATGCCCCCCAAAGTATGAGGATGGAACTCGTGATAGTCGAAATACTTTGTAGAATGTGTCGGAAACAAAAAGCGCACTAGTCGGGAAACTACAAACGGTCAAGCATCAACATAATAATTTACCATTGTCTAAGGTAGGCATTCCCATACTCAAATTACAAAGTGTCAAATGAGTCATGGTCACTAAATATACACTGTGAATCCATGTCTTTATGAATTGACATAGCCACCCAGAATACACTGTGGATCTATGCCCTAGAATGACTCAAATTCAGAGATAGCCACGAGACATACAAAGTGGACCTATGTGTCAATACAAATCATGAACACTCCATCGCAGCCTAGACCAGAATGGTATGATCTAGGGTCTTCACTTTCGTCGTCCCTAGGTACGAATCTAACCATGTGATTACAGGTGTTGAATTCGAACATGGTAGAAACCACTTGATTATCGGTCAATGATGAAAACCGTTAACAAGTGTGAGGGAAATCACCATTGATGTCAATGACTCCCAAGGTACTCCAGTACAATCCAATGAGTACGATTGAAGGATTTGAAGTCAAACACTCGAGAGAATCTTCCAATTAGGGGCCAATGAAGTGAACCCACTATTGAAAGTGAATAAACCTGCTATTGATGCATGTAGGCTCCAAGGCACTGAATGATTTCTATGTCTTGTTCCTGGATAATGAGATGAAGTCTACAGGGAAAGACTCGTCATAGGAGGGTCTTGATGTATCCCCCATCAATGACACGAAATAATTAATAGATTTGAGATAGATCAGAGTATGAAATGATTTGAAACTGACACAGGGAAGGTCGACATGGTAGGAAATTTATAACTGCTGCAGATGGCCGACTCGATAGGAGGCTTATTAAGGTTGGAGTTCTCTTGAACATATGAACGACACGACAACAGTCTTGGTAGCATTGACTCAAGGAGGACCCAACATATGGACATGCAGATGGTCGAACGAGAGACGAATAAATTTCCCAACCTGGATACAATGATGAAGGGGGGTGTCATGTTCAAGAACAACTATTACTGCCACTAACATGGATACAAAGACACATTTCTTTCCCAGATTTTCCCCCACCATTTTTGGCGAGTACCTCTTTATTTTTACGCAAGCTTGAGGAGGATAACATATGCTTGTTGATGTAAACTCATCCTTCAGACGAGTCCCTCGGAGTATGTTTAACGAACCCTAATAAGGAGTGGTTCGGTCCCATATGGGTATTTTGATGTTTGTTTAACGAGTCCAAATAGAGAAAAATCAGGGTTTTTCATGTTCAAAGAGTCTGAAAAACACTTAAAATAAACTTCATCAGTTCCTTTTTCGTAAATTAATCTGGTGAGACCGAAAAAGTGTTAACCTACCTCTCATCAAATGTTTTCCTCAAATACGTTTACGAGCGCGAAAGAACAAGTTTGCTCGACAATCTTTTCATTTTTACGGAACGTGAAAAGAGCTTAAAGGGTACTCCATGGATTTCGTTTTTTTGTGTTACCATTACGAGTACGAAAAACGACAAAAGTATATTCGGTTACATTCTCATTAATTTACGAGCACGAGAAAGAATAAAAGCTAAGCTCGAAGTTTTTCTTGAAAAACCCTAAAAGGATCTGTTTAGGAAACAAATGTATAAAAACAAACCAAAAAGGCGTCTCCTTGTTCAATATTTCACTCCTAGGTTTTTCATCTGCAAAAAACCAAACACTTGCAATGTCGTTAGAACTTTAGGGTTTAGGTGGAATATATAAAATAATATAAAATAAAATGAAAAAATGAAGAAGTTAATAAAAATGGGTAAAAAACTTCATTTCGCTGTTCCATTGTTACTCCACCCAAACTTTGTTCCAAAACCCCCTATTTATATCGAATTTCCACTACGTATTGAGGAAGGCATGGTTGATCATTCGACGAATGGTTTCTGCAGAACAGGTAATTTTCATCTCCTTCAACTTTTCATGGATCAATTTTTGCTTTTCATTGGTTATAAATAGCTATTTGAGTCAAGTTTTCAAGGGTACCTGCATGTTGAGGTCGTCGCAGATGGCCCTAAAGCTAACCTGCAACGACTCCGCACTATAGGAATGCCCAGGCCTGTGACGTGCGCATTTCAAAAAGTCTTTTTAGATGTACTTTCCAATAAAAAGTTTCCAGGGAGAAGATGAAGGTGCTAATCTCTCTTTTATGCTCCATTGCAGGTTTTCTACGGTAAAGATGTTGGAATGGTGAGAGAGAGATCTTATCGTGTTATTATAAGTTTGGCAAGCATGGCATTTTTGAACAACAGTGATGCTATCCTTAAACAAAGACTTCCAGAAATAACCCGCTCATAAGATCTTTTGGGTAGTGGCATACCCAGACATATGATCGCCACATGCTCAGGAGTGTCAGTCATTCAAAGCTTTCTCAGCTTCATCGTAAGTGAGACATCGTCGAAAAATAGAGTCAATATCGTGGAAATAAAGGGTATCATCGAGAATGATGTATTGTCGAGCTTGATAGCATATGCGACGATGATCTGTAGTAGATAGATTGGGTTGGAAAGTTTGCGTCTGGAGATAGATAATGATATCTCCGTACCATACGACATCAGAACTGATCAGAAAAAGGGATTCGTCAGGTAAGGAATCCTCTGCCACATTTTCTATCTCAGTGGAGGGAAGGTCACATATCAGTTCGGCAAAAACCAAATATTTCTTAGACTTGGCATGTTCAAACTCCAAGTCAAACTCCTGGAGAATCACTATTCATTTGGAGTACTTGCCCCTTAAAAATTGTCGCGTAAGGATATCTTGCATAGGGTTTCAATCGAAAATAATAGTGGTTCTGTGTAATCAGAAATAACAATGGTTTTGGGGTACAATAATGTTGTATGGGTTAAGGCCAGTTTCAAAGCTTCAATGGCTTTGTTTGCAGTATCGTCCCATAGAAATTTGTAACCTTTCTTGAGTAGCTGAGTGAATCCTTTCGTCAGTTCAGTGTAATTGGGGATGAAACGACGTAAAAAGTTTTTCTTCCCTTGCAAACTTTGGAGCTGGCGGAGTGTGAAAGGAGGAGGTAGATTAAGGATGGCCTCAACCTTCAAAGGGTCTACATGAATCCTGTGTATGGACACAATAAAACCAAGCAGTCGGTCGGACTCCACACAAAAAACGCATTTGTGTGGGTTTAATCGGATATGGTAATAATGACAACGTATGAAAATGACCCTTAAATGTGTCGGGTGATCTTGACCACGCATGGAATGCGTCGGTAGATCGTCAAGATAGGGTTGCACAATGTGCTTGATATCATGGAAAACATAAGACATAGCGTGCTGAAAAGTTGAGCCAACATTCTTGAGCCCAAAGTGTAATTTCTGGTAAGCAAAGGTTCTCTGAGGGAAACTAAAAGTGGTCTTTTGTTGGTTTGCGGGTAAAATATCAATTTGATTATATTCGGAGAAACCATCCATCAAAGAGAATATTTCACTGCTGGCAAAGTCGCCAACAATCTGGTCGACGAAAAGGGTCGGGTAATTGTCCTTAGGACAAGCCTTATTTATGTCCCTATAATCTACACAAACGCGGATGGTACCTTGTTTCTTATTCACCGGAACTAGATTGGATACCCAATCAGTAAAAGCCACGGGATAAACAAAGCCAACTTTAAGAAGTTTTTCAACTTCAAGCTTGATAGCAACAACTTTGCGTGGGTGTACTGGGCGAAGTCTCTATTGAACGGGTTTAGCGTCAAGGTATGTTTTAATGTCGTGCACGACGATATCATGATCAATACCTGGCATCTCTTCATAACTTCATGTGAAAACATCGTGAAATTCTTGGAAAAAGGGTTTATACGTGTGGACCTCATCAGTAGAACATGAGGCCCTGATATGAACATTCTCTATGACTCTGGGTTTAATGAATATGTCGAGAGGGACGGTAGGTGAAATGTTGCTCAAGTTCCCTTCATACAAAACATCGTGCGTTGACTCAGGAACTGAAGAAATAACAACAACGATCGATGGTGTCGAAATCCGTTGGTAACTCTCTATAGGGTCGCATTCGAGGAAGATAATGGAGCGATGATTCCCATTGTCCCAGGGAGTGTCTTCCATAGACATGACAGTCATGATCATCTCGTCCGCAGGAAAAATCACACGAAACAGATTAGGAGATGAATCACAGAGAGAAGGAGAGGGGGGGCTTGCCGATTGAATAGCATGGTAAGCAGATTCAACCGGACCTAAAGGCTCTGGTTGCCATAACGGAGGTAATCACCAAGGATGGGTACTACCCATGGGTTATATGAATTAGGGGTTTCACGAACAATAGTGGATATCATGTTAATAGAGGCAACAAAAGGAGGGGGGATATCGGGTGGTGGGATTAGAAATGTACCCATCAAAGTTGAATCTTTCAAAAGACCCACTCCGACATTCTCGTAACCAGGAGGTGACTTCGAAATGAAGTGAACGTTGCTAGTACGAGAATTGGAATTAAAGAAGGCCAATTTGTCAACAGTGTCGACCTTTCCTTAATGCAGGAAACGTACCACATGGAAAATGGTAGACACAACTCCACGCATGGAGTCAATTCAGCTACGTCCAAGTAAAATGTTATAATCAAGAGGTTCATCGAAGACCTCAACCTCAACATTGATCGATTTACCATCCAATGTAATAAACAACAAGGGAAGAACACCGTAGGGTTTAAAGCCCGTACCATTGAAGGCCTTAACTGTATTGTGTGATCCAGTGAGGGTAGGAGAGCTAATGGCTTTCCAACAAGTGATGGACATGACGCAAATCGAGGCTCCTTCATCAATAATAGTTCTACAGATATTCTTGTTTTCAACAACAACTTGGATCTGAAATGCTAACTGAGGAGGAAGCCTTGGAACATGATCTTCCAAGTCAAATATTATGAGATTAGTATCCATGGGATCAATTCCACCGATGGCCTTTAACAGTGCCTTCCGTTGAGCAGGGCAACTTTGAAGGACTTCGAGAGCTGACATCGCAGAGGGTGCTTGCGCAAGATCTTCTACAATACTATAGTTTTTGGTAGCACGTGTGTGAGGATTGAACGCGGACTTTCGAACAACAACCTTGGGAGGAGGGCGAAGCACTATATCTAGACCTGGTCTTTCGAGATGAAGAGGACTGTTGGGAGGTGAAGTTGGAGGAGAAGGTTGAATCAACGAAGGTGGCATATCATCAACTTTTTGTTTTGACGGAGAGTAATCTTTGGCTCGAGTTGCGACTGCAACTTCGTTCTTTTTAGAATCAACTGTACACATAAGGACATAAGATGAGGTAGAAGGGGCAGCTTGGTCATGAATGACCATATGGGCTTGCTGCTGAGAAGGGAAAGGTTATGACAAAACGACAGGTGTAGAAGGTTTCTCGGTCCCTTGGAGGAACTTAGTAACTTCGACACGTCTTGGACAATCTTTCGTGTAAAGATCGTCACCACAAATAAGGTAGGGGTAAAGAGGTTTACATTTATATTTCTCATAAGCAGTTTGTGTTTTGGCTTTATCAGATTGTGGACTATTATTCTTGTCTTCCTTATTCTTACCCTTCCCTTTCTTTTTATTTTGGTTCTTTCCGGTAGGCGTGGATTTAACAGAATTAACCTCGACAGTCTTACCGGTGGAACTTGGAAGGAGTAGAAGTAGGAGTGTTTTGTGCATTAGAATTATTAGATTTGGGATTGGTGTGACTGGCGTGTGTATACTGGGTCTCATCATGAAAGGTGTCAATCACACTATCAACAACATGAGAAGTTTTTGTAGGTGTTGGAGTAGGGTTTGTGGAAGGATGAGGAGCATCTGGGATCAAATCGTAGATTGTGCCCGTTTGCGAATAAACGAGATTGAGATACTGAGCACGACTAATTTCCTGCTCTTCAGTGACAACACCACCCATGGTGACATCATGAGCGATAGGTCCAATGAGTGATTTGGTAAACCACTCTGCTAATAGTTGATTAGGAAGAGGAAATTTTATTAAGCATCTTATTCTCCTCCACTCATGAATGTGATCGAAGATATGAGTGGACGCGGATTGCTTGAAAGAACTCAAAATTTCGGTTCCTGTCTCGTATCGAATTGACAACTGGTAATGTGTCAAAAAGGCCATGGCTAGGGTGTTAAAGTCATTGAATAAACCTCATGGTAACTCGATGTACCATTTTGCTGAAGAACCCGTGAGAGTTCGTTGGAAAAGTCGTAATCTGATGGAGTCATCCATCAAGGAGTTGGACGAACACCACAGATGAAAAGTCATAACATGATTATTCAGATCTTCTCCTGCTCGACTGTCAAATTTAGGAATGTCAGACGGTAACTTGGTTGGTATGACGGGGCAATAAGGAGAATGTAAGATAGGATCATTCAAAATCCTAGACAGATACGGTAAATCAAAAGTGGCCAGGAAAGGCAACTGTCGGTTGACTTGTGGAAACTGGTAGTTTTGAGGGGGAAGTGTCGTCGGTATACCAGTAGGACCATAAGCAGTTTGCAAATAATTAGACAGTCCTGACAGATTCGGTTGTGGAGGATTTTGAGGTGTGTAGCCCGCAAGGTTGGGTTGATTAGGGATGTTCCCTTAGAAAGGAACACTAGATTGAATGCTCTGTCCCCAAGTGGGATTCAAAGAACCTTGATATGGTTGACTGAAGTTAGGGGGTACAAATGAGTTAACTTGAGGATGTTGCCTCCCAGACGTTTGTAGATTTCCTTGGAAAGGAAGGTTCTAAGGTTGACATTGTAACACAGGTGCGTTTTTTCCATAAAGTGGGTTTTGGACTCCAACCTGAGGTTGCCCCCAAGTTGAGGTTGTGCCCCAATCTGAGGTTGACCCCCAAATTGAGGTTTCCCCCCAGCCTGAGGTTGATCTGCAAAGGAATCCGATAGCTAGAAGTGATCGGAAGACTAGTGCCTCCAAGAGGATTAGAGCCACTAGGGAAACGATGATGAGATCCTCCTAACAAAGGTGGAGGAGGAACATAAGGCCTTGCGGAGAGTACCTGGGCAGGCGTAGGAACAAACTGGCTTGCAACATTATACCCAGGAGGAACAAAAAGTCCAGAACCTCCGGATGGAACTTGGGTAGGGATAGCAACGGAAGTATTCAGAGCTCTATACCCATGAGGAAGTTATGGATTTGGTCTAGATGGAAGTGGAGTTCCAATTGGAGCTTCGGTAACAACCGCATTTCTGGTAAAAGCTATGGTAGCTTGTGGGACAATATAATGGGCCATCTGGAGAGGAAGGATCAAGTGAGAACCGACCAACAACTGGTTTGAGACGGTGGTAACACTAGTGGTAGTATCGGTAAAATGGTCTAAAGGTACCGTATAGGTAACAGACGTCCCAGGCATTTGCGATTCCATAGGTTGATCAAGACTTGCTCCTAGGTTACCGTAAATATCACGTACTGTCAAAGGGACGGAACCAAAATTAGAAGTTATAATAGTGTGAGCCGGGGTCCTAATTGATTCACTTTGAAAAAGTGGATCCTCTACTTCAGATCATGTGTTAGGTCCAGTAGGTACTTTAGTATCATCAAAAATGACAATATATCTGGATAAATTAACCCGAGATATAGGTGGATTTCGTAGAACACTTAATGGCGGATTGATAGGAGGCAGAAAGCCTCTAAGGAGCCTGAAACAATTCAAAATCCTTCTAAAGAGTGTGTGCTTCCAAATTTAGAAGCTACTTCGTTGTTGACCACTCCCTTAGGAGAGCCTTCTGGTGAGTTAGAAATAAAAGGTTGGTAATCTTCCAGATCTTTCGGGGGTAGCCCTTGCATCCTACGTGAACGATGAAGGCTGATGTTGGTTGAACCAAGTAAAGAACGGAAAAAATCTATGGCCAACTAGAGAAAACAAACAACACTCATTGATAAAATCTAGGAATCAAACCAAGCAAACAAACCTTCTTATTTCAAAGTCACTAGTTGGTGATGAAATCCAACATCGCGAAATCAAGACAAGAAGGGGCTGGGGGATAAGCGGGTGGAAAAGTTACGTTGACGACCTGTTTAACAGACTTACACCTTGGTGCAAGCTCCCACACATAATCGTTGGTATACCCTCCAAGGAGATTGAGTGAGTTTGGCCAACGTCGATTTCAGGTTTCGTGAAGACGTGCCCCTCCACAATCACCTTGTGTAAAGACCCTAAAGAGATAGGCTACTAAAGTTGCCAACTACAACATTGATGCCTGGGGAAGAAGTCGATAGTCCGATCCATGTGCAAAGATATGGTATGTAGCACAGATCATCATATCCTTGCTCTTATACCCCGCAGATCTGATCATGCAACAACATAGATATGTATCTTAATGCGTGTCGATTAAGGAACTGAACAATATAGTGGCCCAACAACTCAGATCTATTTCAGATCTGCTCAGCATATTTATTCTCTGTCAGATATTGGAATTCAAACAACTCAGATCTATTTCAGATATGCTTAGCCTCCTTATTCTTTGTTAGATCTTGGATTCCAAACAACTGAGATATGTTTCAGTTCTGCTCAGCCTCCTTATGTTGGCAAGCATCGATACTTTGTCTGCAAGTACCTCAATCACCTCTGCTGAATGATGGTGCCAACACCTACCATCGAGTCTTTTAATTTTCTTCCCTACGTTCTAATACCAGTTGATATCCTATCTCACCATTCATTAGAAATTTAGATTAATAAAAACAAGATTTAATGCATGCAAAATTGAAAAAAAACAAAAACAAAAAAATTTAAGTGGTTTGGCAATGAGCCTAGTCCACGGGAAAGCAGGAGAATAATTTTATGAACACACAACACACATTTGCATTACAAACAGTTCAATATATAGTGGACTCTGAAACCATCTAACCCAGTATGCTATGTTGTCCTGACTTATTTCCAGGGTGGCATTACGTGTTATTACCTGTATTTTGTTTACATTGGAATTGATTTAGTTTTCATTGGATCTGTACAAAGGAAACAATAATAATTATTTTACAGGGCTTCACATTCCAACACAAATTATTGTGTTGAGAGTAGACCGGAAAATGAGATAATGACGAAGGTTGGAATTTCAAAACCAATTTACCAGTTACGAAATTTGACGGTTATATTTTTCCTTAACTTTATGACATTGTCAGATGACAGTGGGACTGGTGTTAGGTAAGTTTAAATACAAAAAGTTTATATGTAGTAGAAAATATTTGGTCTGTTTCGTCATATGCTCTACATATGTCATACCAAAATAAATCACACGCCTATTAACTAACCGTGTTATGTCAATTCTCTACATGTAATCGTGTTATGCCAACTTTTGCGCGGCTTTGATCGCTTTGATCCTAATTCCTGATCGTGTTATGCCAACTTTTGCACGTTTTCGATTCTAATTCGTGGTCAGTTTGAAAACGCCTGGATCCCTAAATGCCTGGTTTGATAGAAGTTATGGTGGATGGTGAAATAATTTTGATATATGTTATGGTGGATTGTGAAATAATTTTTACGAGCTACGTAAAAGATAACCTTTTGTTTTAAAGATTTATATAAATTTTCCACTTTCCAATGTGTAAAATTTAAATTAAAGTATTTTTTGAAGGCAAATTTTGGATGAACAATTATCTTACGAGCTAGAACCCTTTGGAAGAGCTTGGACGGTTTTAAAATTCGATCATTGGATGAACGATTATCTTCTCCTCGAGCACGTGTAAATGAAACAAAAATTTTAAATTCGAATTCTTCTAGTTGGGTTAAATGAAAATTTCACATTGGATTATCCATTCCTTTTACTCACATCCCAAGGTGAGTCATTATAGATGTTTTATGTATTTTTATTTACATATATATGTTGTTTTTTCAGCGCATTCACGGGATGTGATGTAATTGTAAGTGGGGACCACATATTTACATAATTTAACATGTATGTTAGTGTGTAAAATAGTTATTTGACTACATTTTTCATAAATTTTATTTACCAATTATTCAACATTAAAATAACTAAATCACAATGGCCCTACTAAAATCTCTCTTGATGCTCGAAAATGAATTCAACTACGTAGTAGCATGCGTCATATAATTAAGATAAAATAGAATAATATTCATTCTATTCCTTCTAAGTGCATCACATGGGGTGGCAACTTGGAAGCCACTCAATTCTAATCTTATCTTTATCTTTTACATTGACATGGTTAGCACTAAGTACTTGGTTGCAAAGCATTAAATGCTTTAGATGTTGAGATGTTCATTGTTGCATTTAAATTAATTTTGGATTCAACGATGCACATCTCAACATGCAAAGCATTTAATGCTTTGTAGTGGGGTGTTTAGTGCTAGTCATTTGATATTACATAGTTGATAGGTTGAAAGACAAGAATAACACCTAGCACTAGGTTGTGATTGTTAGATTTTTAGGGTAAGATGAAGACAGCAGTCACTTTTAAATTTCAAAACAAAGATACTTTAGATCTGAAGCATAGACAGCATATAGGTTAATAGAAAGAAGTGACAGTATCAGAAAACAAAGTTGGAAAGACAAAGCTCATTCAATATTAGTAAGCTCAAATCTCAAACTGTGACTTTAAAAACCTCTAAATATATTACAGTAGTTCTCTTAACAGTAGATCTACTAAATGATTCTTAAAGCAAACAGAGATGCCAAGATTCTTCCAAGCAGAACAACAGATCTATATTTCAATTCTGAAGCAAACAATATTGCAAAACTTTCCAAGTGTAACAGCACTAGTCAACAATGATACAAGACCTCTTTTCTATCTAACTGTGGTTCAAATAGCAAACAAGGTAGGTTACTTAAAATTTAAATAACTCAGATCTGAACTTTCAAAAGAAGCAAATTAGAGACATACCTGGCAGTAGCCTTACCAATGAATATGATGCACAACCACAAAGAAGATAGGTCTTGAGTTTTATGCTCAGTTAAAGGTTTGGTTCAGATCTATTAGAGATCTATAGCCACCGTTTGATAGAACTTTCATGCCACCACTGTTAAGATAGAAGGAACCCAAAACACAAA
>ML783525.1:0-14718 GCA_009831015.1 Picea engelmannii | reverse complement strand
AATTGTTTTGTAAAGATATATACCCTTGCGATCTGCATGGTTCTATCTGGAGTTTAGTAAATGATTGTTCAAAGGCATTTGGAAAATTGTTCATGACATTCCAGTAGCATCTTGTGTTCACTATTAAGTCTTTGATAGATTTTTCCGCTTTAAAGTCAACATATTAAGTAATTGTTATTTATGAATTTTATTGCTTGGCATGTGAGTACATCTTTGTCTCCCTCTTCCTCACCACTCCTCCACCAACCCCATATGGTCATTGTTGATCTTTCACCTTATGGTGGAAACCTCTATTTATTTACCTCCATCCATTGCTTTTATTTACTCAGATTGCCTCTCGACCATTGCCTCCATGTGGCTTACCACGACATCTTTAAATTCTAATGGCCCCCTTCCCAATTAATCAAAACGAGAGATGGAAGAGTCCATCTCTTGTTCTTTACTTGTGACTACTTCTCCAAGGTATACTTCATGGGCAACAATGTATAAGGGAACATTGCACATCGCCAAGAGTGGGATGGAGAGATCAAAATCAAAGGATTGTTTTCGTCAAAGGATGAAGAAAAGGTGTGCATCATCTTTGAAGCTAAGGAGAGTCATTTCTCAGCAGAAGCAACAAAAACCCCATTTTAGAAAACCTACTTGTCCCCACTAGAGCAACTAATTATAGTTTGCAAGTCACTCCCACCTCCCATCCATTGTTATGGTGATTGGACTTGATAGCCGATGGTTCCCTCAAACAAGTTGAAAAGGACAATTATTCGATCACTAGTGTTAGACAATTTGTAAAGATGATGTCTTCTTAAAAGATGCCTTAGGTTTAAATACCTTATAAGAATGTAGAGTGTTCATAAAAATGTAATTATACCTTCTATTTGATCAAATCAATTATGGTATTTTAGATAAAATGGTCTCTCTTGTTCAAGTTTTTCTCTATTCAAAAGTGGTGGTGGTTAAATATTGAATTAAATTAAATTTTTATTATTTTAAGAATTTTGGTAGTGTTAGTGTTGAAGTAAATATATACAAAAATAAATTTATTTTAAGAATTAGTGTTAGTATTCCAAGAATTTATTAATTAACTATTGTATGGTAATTTTTTATTTTTTTCTAGATATTATCATATAATAAATAAATATTATGAAATAAATTTTGTTAAAGTTATAATTTTTAATACAAAACAAATTTAACAGGTTTAAATTATACATTATTAACATTTTGTTTTTTTAAAAAAGGGTTTGAGATTCAAATACTTTGGAAATGGATGCATCGGGCATGCTTTTCTGTTAAAGCACACAAAAGCAAAAGCAAAAAAAAGGTGACGATTAATGAGTGGCTATTTTAGTGTGTGATGCAAGTCGTCTCAAGGCAACGAGCGAGATTTTTAGAGAGTATTTATAAGTTCTTTCCGATATTGATTGAGCCTGTACTTGCTTGGATCTTGAAGTCGTCCCTGCTTGGATGTGTGTGAGATGCAGTTCTTTTTCATTAGTTTCTTTTTTAATGATTTGAAGGTGTGTTCTCTAATTTTTGTTATCTTTGTTCTCTATTAATTTTTTAGGTTTATAAATTTCTTAGGTTTATATGTCTTATTTTGTCTGCGTGCGATGCAAGTCGCCTCAATGCAACGGGCGAAATTTTTAGCGAGTATTTATAATTTATTTACGGTAGTGATTGAGCTTTGCCTGCTTGGATCTTGAAGTTGTCCCTGCTTGGATGTGTGTGAAATGCAGTTCTTTTTCAATTGTTTCTTTTTATTTTATGATTTGAAGGCTGTACTTGCTTGGATCTTGAAGTTGTCCCTGCTTGGATGTGTGTGTGGATGGATTTGTTTCTTTTTTGATGATTTGAAGTTGCATTCTCTAATTTTTGTTATCTTTGTTCTCTATTAAGTTCTTAGGTTTATAAATTTCTTAGTTATATGTCTTGTATTTTGTTTGCGTGTGATGCAAGTCGTCTCAAGGCAACGAGCGAGATTTTTAGAAAGTATTTATAATTTCTTTACTGTCATGATTGAGCTTGTGCCTGTTGGATCTTGATGTTGTCCCTGCTTGGATGTGTGTGAGATGCAGTTCTTTTTCATTTTTTCATTCGTTTCTTTATAAAGTTGCATTCTCTAATCTTTATCTGTGTATGTATTGTATTTTTTTTCTACAATAATAATAGAGAGATTTCTACTAATCTTTATATGTGTATGTATTGTATTTTATTTCTACAATAATAATAGATAGATTTCTAATGAGTTTATGCTTCTTTTTATATTTCTTTTTTCTGCAATTCTTTTTAATAGCTAGAAATTTAGTAGAATATTGAAATGTATGTTTACTTAGGGAACCATTCATTTATTTATGGAAATTAAACTTAGAAAATTAGTTTGTCAATTTCAACTTCTTTTTTAAATGCTAATTAATACCCTACCATGTCAGTCATTCACAGGTAGCAAATTCAGGAAATTGTGCGCTCAATTTTTAAATGTTATTTCCATTTCCCATGATTTGTTTTCACTCTTTTCTCACTCTGCAGAACCTTTCGAAGTCAAATGCTGCAATGATTACCAATGATACCCCGACCACTTCATTTAATTTTTACTTATTTCGAGTCATGTGGTGCATTTTTTTCTTTATTTTACTCCCTGTTATCTGTCTGAATTCCCTGTTTTTGAATGCCTATTGTGTGTTTTCTTTTGTCATATTTAGATGTTCAGGTGTGTAGTTGATGTCGAAATAACAGTAATGGAAATTGTTTCCACAGATTATCTGGTTTTTGTTTACAACTTATTTTGTTCTTGATCTATTCCCTGTTATTTGTCAGCGTTCCAGGTTTTTGAATGCCTATTCTCTGTTTTTTATATTTATGTAAGTTGTATGGTACATGTATGAATAACAATAATACAAATTGTTACCATTGATTATGGGTATCTTTTTTGCAATTTTGTTTCTCTGTAACCCTTAATTTCCATGACACTTGAATAAAAATTCAGCAAAACATTGGAATGGTTACTCTGAAAGCCGTTGTTGATTTGCTAATTGAATTTTATTGTCGTGCTTAAGTATATAAATTCAATTGTTTTTACTAAAGCATCTCATGTATTTGCTTTTATTATGATAATTAATGTTGTATGCGTTTCTGTAATCTTCGTAGTTGAATGTGTTTTCTTCTTGTTATACATTGTTACTGATTGTCTATTATGTACTTTTTTTCAATTATAAGTTGTTGAATGTTTATTTGTTTTTTCATCCGACTATGTCAATGTCTACTGATCATGATCAACATGCTTTGTTTGAACAATTATAATGAAGGTTGTTTCACTGATTTTTTGGTTCCTCTTTACAAATCCTTGATCGATGTAACCGTTAATTTCCAAGATGCATACTATCATAAATATATGTGAATGTTCGAATGTTTATTCTCAGAGCTATAGTTAATTTGTCGACTGAATTTAAATGAGTTGCTAATCAATAGAATACAATCCAACAAGTTCAGGAAATTGGTTGATTGAGTAGATTGCATGGTATTTTCAAATTGATTGATTGAGTAGATTGCACGGTATCTAGAGAATAAATGATGCCTAAGTTATTGATTTCCTTTTTATTTAAAAATGGTCTGTATTTATGAGTTTCTTTTTCATGCTAATTCTTATTATAAAATGTTTATTCTGCATTCTCTTCTATTTATGCCCCTTTGTTTGAGCAACATTAATGGAGACCATTTCCCTTGATTTTTTTTAATCAAATTATTCTCTGTAAGTTTTGATTACTCCGAACTCGAGATTATAAATTTAGTAGAATATTGGATTGTTTTTTCTCAGATCTGTTGTTAAAAATGTTTCGTGGAAATTAAATATCATGCTCATCAATAGAATAGGGAATATATTCATGAAATTGAGAGATTTAGTTTTGTATGGGTGGTTCTCTATGCCCTATGATTCAATCTCTTTTATGCGTATCCAATTCCCTCAGAGATGGAGTGCTTCCAAGATGATGAGAAAGACTTCCTGAGTTCTTCTTGTTTCTATGCATTACTTCTTGTTGAATATTTGTTTCGTATTTTCTTCTAATCAAATATTTATGTTTGCGTGTATGGTTCATGATTAACGTGTTCTCTATTTGACATCATTAAGGGAGATCGTTTCTAGTAATTTTCTGGTTTCTTTTTATGACTCCTTTTATTTGTAATTTTTAATTTCCTGGATGCATGTGATTAGAAATTTTGCATAATATTGAAATGTTTATGAAGTCAATCTCAGTGGGCATCAAATTAGAAAAAATGTGTGATAATATGAGCTGTTGATTTCATCCCTATTTATAATTGTCCTGGGTATTTCTTCTCTGTGCTAATTCTCGTTATTTCTGTCTTTGCATTGGATGTTGAAAGCCTATTTTTTTTAATTTCATGTCACATTTGTATGCATCTATTTATGAACAAAGATTTTTTTATTTTTTATTTTCTATTCTTCTTTTACAAATTCTTCTCTGCGATGGTCATGGTCATTCATGGGAGAATGATGAAATTATATTTATCTTATCTAATCTATTATCTTTAATTTAAATACTGATACATGCAATTAGTAACTTAGACTAATATTGCACTATTTAAGTTTTGAAATCAGTTGTTAATTTATGCATGAAAACCAAACTTCATGTCTATTAATAATAGAATGCAATGCAATCCATTTAAGGGAATTGTGTGATTGAGTTTTGCATGGATTATTTTCTAATTCATGTGATTTATTTTTAATGCTTATTTTGTTATCCCAAGTTCCAACATCTTTAGAAGTGGAATACTACTAAGAAGTGGATAGCAAAATAAATGTTGAAATACATCACGGTAATTAGAAAACAATCCATGCAAAACTCAATCACATAATTCCTTGAAATTGTCTTTTTTGGATTGTGCATTGTATTCTACTAATAAAAATGACATTTAATACCCATGAATAAATTAACAACAGATTTTATAATTTAAACATTCTAATATTATCCTAAATTACTAATGGCATGTATCACAATGGAAATTAAAGATCATAGATTATATAAGATAAATATAATTTTATCATTTTCTAAAGAATGACCATACTATAGAAGAATTTGTAAAAGAAGGGAAAAAAAACTAATCATAAACATATGATGAGAGTAAACTAAAAAGTAGACATTCAACATGAACTGCAAAGACAAAAATAACGAGAATTGACGCAGCGAAGAAAATACACAAAACATTTCTAAACATAGATGAAATGAAAAGCTCACGCTATCACACACTTTTAATAAAATTTTTGATCAACACTATAATTGATTCCATAAATATTTAAATACTTTGCAAAATTTCTATTCTAATCACATGCATTCAAGAAATTAAAAATTACGGATAAAAGAGAGTCATACAAAAGTTCATAAAATTGGTAGAAATTGTCTCCATTGATGGTGTTCAAATAGATAACATGTTAATCATGCATCATGCATGCATACATAAACATGTGATTAGAAAAAAAAAAATAGATATTCAACAAGAAGTAATACATAGACACAAGAAGAACTCTGACTGATTTTCTCATCATCTTGGAAGCATTCAATTTCTGACCAAATTGCATAAGCATAAAATGAATTGAATAAGAGGGAATAGAAGACCGTCAATACAAAACTGAATATTTCAATTTCATGAATTTATCTCCTATCGTGTTGATGAGCATGACATTCAATTTCCATGAAACATTTTGACGACTCTAAAAGGAAACAATCAAATGCTTTACTAAATTTCTAATATCGTGTTTAGAGGAATCAAAACTTACAAAGAATAATTTAAAAAAAAAACCTAGAAAATCAGGGTAAATTGTCTCCACTAATAGTGCTCAAACAAGAACAAGTTGATAGTGAACCATACACAGACATAGGCATAATTAGAGGAGAATGCAGAATAGAGATTCTGCAACAGGGAATGCATAGACATGAAAAACAAGAATTAGCTTGAAAAACAAACAAATAAACACAAAGCACTCTTAAATAAAAAGGAGATGAATGACTTAGGCAATATTTCTCCTCAACATTTCACCTCTAAGAGTTCTAAGTAGTAAACAAAAAAATATTAAATGCACTTTACTCAATCAACCAATTTTCTGAAATTGTTGGATTGTATTCTATTGATTAACAACGCATTTAAATTCCATCAACAAATTAACAATATATTTTAAAATAAGCATTCAAATACTCCCATGTATATCCGATCGTACGCATCTTGGAAATTAAAGGTTGCAGCGATTAAGAATTTATAAAAAAAGAAACCAGAAAATCAGTGAAACAACCTCCATTATCATTGTTCAAGCATAGCACGTTGATCATGAACAATAGACATTGATATCGTCAGAAGAAAGAAAAAATAAAATATTCAACAACCTACAATTAAAAGAAAGTACATAATAGACAATCTGCAACAACAATGTATAATTGGAAGCAACACAACATAGAGGTTCAACGACGAGCATTACAGATTCACATGCAACAATAATTATCATAATGGAAGAAAATACATGAGATGCCTTGGTAAATACGATTGAAATTACATATTTAAGCGTGACAATAAATTGGAATTACATACTTAAGCATGCCAATAAATTGCAATTAGCAAATCAACAATAGTTTTAGTAACCATTCCAATATTCTGTTAAATTTCTATTCATAGATGTCCTAGAAATCAAGGGTTACATAAAAACAAAATTGAGAAACAAAAACCCAAAATTAATGGTAACAATTTGTATTATTGTTATTCATACATATACTATACAAATTAACATAGATACATAACTTAGAAGCAGAGAATAGTCGTTCAAAAATAGGGAATACTGACAGAGATAACAAAACATGGAATACTGACAAAGATAACAAGGAGTAGGATGAAGAAGAAAACAAGTCGTAAACGAAAACCAAATAATCTGTGGAAACAATTTTCGTTAATGTTGTTCCCACATTAACTACACACCTGAAGATCGACATATGACTAAAAGAAAACACACAATATGCACTCAAAAACAGGGAATACGATCAAAGATAATAGGGAGAAGAATGAATAAATTAACAACTGTTCATTGAACAAACATGCATTCTAACACTCCACTAAATTTCTAACCGAAAAATAAAAGTTACAGATAAACGAAATGTAAAAGCAAGCAGAAAACCAGTGAAAACTTCTCTATTAATGTTGTGGAAATAAAATACAAGACATATAATCCTATAAATTAATGGAGAACAGGGGATACAAAGACGATAAAAATCAGAAAATGCACTAACTTCAAATCATCAGAACAAAAGAGAAGCAAATTAAAAAAATCACTTCATCACACACATGCCAGGCAGAAATTAATAGAGAACAAGGACTATCCTGATGACACAAATTAGAAAAATGCACTAGATGACTTCAAATTATCACAAGAAAAGAGAAGCAAATGAATAAAGCACTGCATCACACACATCCAAGCAAGCAGGGACAATTTCAACATCTAAGCAGACACCGGTTATTAATACTCTTTAAAAGTCTTGCCCGTTGCCTGGAGACGACTTGCATCACATGCTAAAAAACCACTCATGAGCCGTTGCCTTGTTTTTGCTTTTGTTTTCTTTAACAGAAAAGCACGCTAGAGAAAAATAATATCCGATGCATCCATTCCCAAAATTTCTTGATTTAAAACTCTTTTTTTAAATATTAATTAAAAATATAAAATTAATGCAATGTGTCATATAAATAATGGTAATGAAATCATATAAATGTAATATGGTGAGTATTAAGCATTCGATTAAATGTAATCGAATAACTATTTTACACGCTAACATACACCTAAGTTTAAATTATGTAAATATGGGGTCCCCACTTACAATTGACATCACATCACGCACATGAGATGGAAAATAAAGATATATATGTAGATAAAAATATGTACAATCTCAAAACTCACTTGCTTTCCTTGGGTGAAGAGTAAAAGGAATGGATGATCGTATTTGAAATTTTCTTTAATGCAATTAAAAGAATTCGAATTTAAAATTTTATTTTCATTTACAAGTGCAGGGGGAGAACATGGCAGAGAAGTTGGACTAAAAACCATTATTCCGATTTAATTAGTATTATTATTTTAGATGGCACCTCTTTTAACAAAATATTTGCTGTGAACTATTCTCGAATATGGCTTTAAGTCAACGAATCATGTTGGTGTTAAACGCATGTCGGAATTTCACAGTCTCGTTAAACCTATAACATATATTTTTTTTGTTTTTTTTCTAGGCATAATTTTCTATCAATTTTATCATAAATTCGGTCAGAAACTGTTCGAATTTCGAATTGCAAGTTTGAGTGGGTTAGTTTATATAATCAAAATATTCCCGTTCCCAGGTTTTACAGGGTTTTTTAGGGCCTTCAAAATATTCCCCAGTTTTATAGGGATTTTTAGGGTCTTAATCCATTTATGCATTAAAAAATGCAATTTAAACAATATAAATTGACAATTTCACCAAGATTTGTGCCCCCTGATTTAGGTGAAAAAATTAAAAAAAATAGAACTTTAAACAAACTGTATGTATGTTTTCTATTATGCCTACCTACACTAATATTTGTAGGTAATAAGTTTTCAAATACAATTATTTAATCGTATGTTAAGTGAAATTATAAAAATGGATTCTACAATTATGCTAATAATTTCTATAAAATGGTTTTGGATTCACCATCCCTTGCAAACTTTTATTACAACAAATTTATTAAAATCCGACTACGATTATGTACTTTCCTTGTGTTGTTTTGACAACTTCTCAAAATGCTTTTGGCGCCACTTATACTTAACATCCGTTTTTTAGAGTCCTACCCATGTCTATACTTTCAATTTCTAAGCAACAAGCTATCTTGGAGGAATTCAATAAAGCACTACTCTTTTGGCAACAAAATACAATTTAATGAATCATGACACCTTTACTTATGTTGTTTTCCACTTAACAATCATACATGTTCCTCTTGAACTAAATTCAACTCATGTCATGTTTGGCTTAGCTTTGTATCTTCACCACCCCTCTATAGACCTTACCATCATCCACGATCCCTTTTGTTCTGGCAACTAATGGGTGACGAACCAATGGTAGTGCTTCAAAGTCATTGCTCATCAAATGCATTCAAATTTTATTGTTATGATGAGATCATATTCAACCTTTTACTCTAGTGCTTGACTGATCCAGGTGGATATCAGTGGCCACCCACCTCTTCCATTGACTTAACACAGTTTTCCATCTTGGCAGTTTTGTTATGATTTTTTGGGTCCTAAACTTCTAGGGCCATTTTAAGGCCCTAAATGATGTTTATGGGAAATTCAAAAGTCTGGATTTGTTTTTGACACACCCAAGCAATGCCATGATCCAAATTGGATCATTTATCATTTTCCATCATCCTGTAGATCCATTTTAGCAATTGGATCCAAAAAACCGTCTGAAATATTACGGAGCCACTTTGAGGCATAAAACAAAATTTTCTTTTTTTCCAAACCTACTCTGCATGAAGATGCCATATTCTACACACCGAGACCTTTCCAACGATGCAAGAATCGCCTCAATCGAAGTTCACATGAAAAAGTGATGCCTCTTGCAAGTTGACCGGTCGCCTCTTGCAAGTTGACTGGTCGTGTTTACCAACATAATACGAGTGGATACCATGTCAACCGCCATCACTCAAAACGTGTGGGGCTAGCTACGTGTGGAATTTTCAAGAAGATTCTAGAAGGTCCAAAACCTTATCACAATTGAGGGTTGAGTAAGTCAAAACCATACCCCTAGATGTCTATTGAGATTTGTTAAATATCGGGCTTCTAGGAGGAAAAGGGATTATAATCTTTTTCATTGTCTCTTGTTCCATCGCTGAGCAAACCATCTAGGAGTGGTATTTTGTGAGAAAAATAGAGGAAGAGGATTCTCTAATAGTTGTTCAAGCCACAATATCAAAAGGTAACTCCATAGTGCATTTTCATTGCACTGTATGTGCATTTTTATAATTGAAGTAACGTGAGCAGAGCATATGCCTCGCCTTCTAGCTAGGTTTTCTCCCGTATTAGGTTTCCCGAGTGAAATCTTTTGTTCATTTGTGTGGATGGTGTGTATTTTGTGTCTATTATTTCATTTTTATATTTCAGTGATTTCTTAAATTCAAACCATAAGCTAGAGATCATAAATCTGGTATCTAAGGAAATAAACCACATAAATATATGATTTCAGAATATTATAAGATCTGTTGTGACAAACTATTCCAATGGAATATCCATGGCAGTTTATATATCATATCAATATGAGAGTAGGTTTCTTTGGGGGTATTTGTGGGAAGTTGTAGGGATATAGGAATCGATTTAAGAAGAAATTCGCAGAACCCTAGCCCTGGTCGACAAGTTTGTTCATAACAACCCTCGAGGCCCATCAGAGGAGGATTTGCAAGGCTGGAAGAGAAAGTCGCTAACATATCTCACAATATGTCCCTCCTCATGGGAGCTCTAGCAAGCAGGCTCGAACTATTTGGAGAATTTGAAGGCTCTAACTCTAAAATTGGATCAGAAGGGAAATTGGGAAATAATGAAGACCCAAAAAGGGAGTCGAGGAAAAATCCCAAGAAAGATAAGCTCAGTTTGAGTGTAGTTAACCCTTCACAGTCCCTATTCAATATGGAAGTGAAAGTGGACATAAAGCCAGACCAAGGTGAGATCATTGCATTAACACTGAATCATTGGTTGCAGGAACTAGAAATTTATTTCAACATTCACCATATAAATGAACAAAAAATATATTTTTTCAACCTAAAGTTGGTCATGCTTTAACCTAGTGGGAAAGTCACATGGAGACACTTAGGTTGGAGGGTGATCCACCAGTAACTATGTGGGAGGATTTAAAAACCCTCATTAATTCATAGTTCTAATATATTATGTATGTAGAAGACCAAAGGATCCATTGCCATTACTTCAGGCAAAGGCAAGGGAAGAGTGTACTTGAGGACACCACCAAGTTCAAAAAGATGGTCATGATGTTGGGTATGTCTCCCAAGAACCTAAAAGTACTCCCCAAGTATCTGGTAGGTTTACATAGCCATATAAAAAAATGAGTGATGTCCTTTCAATTCAAGGATAGTGGATGAGGAATGTGAACATCACAATATCTGGAAAACATAGGCCACAAGAAAGGGTAGCCAAGTGGTTCCAAGCAAAAATAGCACCAGGGAGCTTCCAAGATGGGGAAGAAGAAGTGGAAGGAGGGAAAGGATAAGAAGACAACAACCAATGCACATCAGTGAAAGGATCCCAACAACCATTGTAACCATTGCAATATTGATGGTCACACTAAGGAAAAGTGTTGGAAATTACATTTAGAGCTGAACTCGAAGAACCACAAGAAGGATGCAAACAAAACGAGTCTTCTAGTCACGAATTCAAGCAATCAGGTTGAAAATAGCTCCAATGTGGATGACAAGATTGTATGCACATCAATGTTGAAGGAGGTCAATCTGAGTAGTCTTCATCACCAGGAAGAGAATGAGATAACCAAAGTCTTCCACATCAATATCTGGGTCAAGAAGGCCAAGATAGACGCTTTGTTCGACTTCGATTCATAGGATAATCTCATAGCAATGGATTTGGTAAGTAAGCATGGATTGGAGGTTCATGATCATCCTAGTCCCTATCCATTAGGTTGGATAAACAAGGATGCATAAATCAAGGTAACAAAACAATGTAAGATCAAATTTGTTGTAAGTGTAGACTTTATTGATGAAGTAATGTTGGATATAGTACCTCTGGACATGTGTTGTGTAGTGTTTGGGAGTTCCTACATATATATGAGGGATGCAATCTCCATGAGAAGATCCCACTCGAATTGCCTGATCAAGGATGGGAAGTCCTACATAATCATCACATCGAAAGGTAAATAAAATATCTAATTGGTAAGTGCCAACCAAGCCAAGAAGTTGTTTGATTCCAATAAGAAATATGTTTTACTTTTCTTAAGACAAAATTAGTCCCATGATGAATCAATAAGAGTGAAGACAACCCTAGAGGGGTGTGCTAAAGAGAAGAAACATTAGTTGGAGGAGTTTCTACATGCATACAAATGAGTGTTCCAAGAGCCTAAAAGGATACCACCCAAGAGGGAAGTGGAGCATGAAATACATTTATTGTCAGACTCTCCATTGCCAAACATTGGGTTGTATAGACACTCTGTTCTAGAAGGAAATGAAGTGAAGAAACATTGGCAACAATTGTTGGAGAAGAGAGTGATTCGATCGTGCACCTCACCTTGTGGGTCACATATCATTATAATATCCAAGAAGGATGGGACTTAGCGGATATGTATCGATTATGGATCTTTAAACAAAATCACACTTAAAAATTGGTACCCTCTACCGAGGATAAATGATTTGTTAGAATAGTTGTAGCACGTCAAGTACTTCACCAAGATGTATCTAAAATAAGGATACCACCAAGTATGTGTTAAATATGAAGACACCAGGAATACTGCCTTCAAGACAAGGCAAGGTATGTATGAATGGTTGGTCAAGGCAAGGTATGTATTAATGGTCGGTCATGCCATTTGGGTTATGTAATGCACCAACTACATTTTGAGAGTAATGAATGATCTATTACGCCCATATTTAGATTCATTTGTTATAGCATATTTGGATGATATATTGTTTTATAGCTCTACTATAGTGTAGCTAGGGGAATAATATGGTGTACCTAGGGAGGTACCCAAAAGGAATAATAGTAGAGAGGTATTGTTAGGTATGGAGCCCACTGTTAGTAAATAAGGCCTAGTGTGAACATAATAAATGTAAGAGGGCTTACTAGAAGGTTTCGCTTCTAGAAGGTTCCTCCTCTAGAATGTTATTAGGTGGTTGGTAGCACTATATAAAGGGGTGTAAAAATGTAATGGGCCTATTGAGAAGTATTTTATTTGGAGAGTAGCTCATAAGAGATTCCCCCCTTGAAGAGGCAAGTGATCAGGGGTGGATCTCTTCCTTAAAAACAAAAACAATTGTATGGTGTTTCCCTACCCCAAGGGTTTTCATATAATAAAGTGAGATTTTCTCCATATCTTGTGTGGTGATTTATTATTCAAATCTTTGGTACTTAACAACTAGTATTAGAGAACTTTTACCAACGAAGAAAAAATGGGCATTTTTATTTTTCCTTTTGCAGGTTTTCAAGAAGAGGTTTGCGACACTCCAAACAATTCCTGTATCTTTTTGTACATAATTTTATTAAATTGGTTGTATATCTGAGTTCCTGTCGGAAAAACAACCACTTCAAAAAAAAAAATCGAATCGAAGTTCGAGAGGCAAAGATATCATTGATTTAAAATCAACAGTTTTTTAGGGTTTTTTCCACGGAAGGCCATGCAATTTTTCCAATTTTTGTAGAAATTGGTATTGAATTTTCCCAAACCAATTTCAAATCTAAGTTCCTCTCGCAAAATTTTCCCATTTCAAAAAAATCATTTGAATTGAAGTTCCGAAAGTAAAGATATCATTGATTTAAAATCACCAATTTTTAGGATTTTTTTCATGACAACAACAAGACTGCATAGCTCATAACTACATGGTGCTCAGATTGATACCAGATCGATGTCATTGGATAGAGGATCTTAGTAAATTTCTTTTTGTATAAATTATATGCGGTATTTTCAAAGGATATTCGTTCTCAAATCCTCATGGACCTCAACGTAATTCGATGGGAGATGGAAGCCATCAAGACAACATTTCAAGAGTTCCAAGTTACAAGGCCGAATATTCTAGAGAGATATATTATTGAGACCATATATATCATAAGAGAATATACTCAATAAATATATGCTTGGTATGATTACGAGGACGAATGTGATGATTGGTATATGGATAGTTGTCATTTCTGGGATGACAACCAATTTCATATTTTATATGATGACTCTACTCCACCTTATGTAGAGAACATCAATGTGACAAATCAAGAACCAATTATGACTACCAATGTTAAACTTGCATATTCTACAATGGTATTCTTCCTTCCAGATTCAACTTCAACCCTTTCCAACTATCTGGATGGATTTGCATAATTGGATCCACATGACCAGCATAGACCTTTGGAGCACCATTTTTAGTTGCTTATTGAGTCCCGATATATTTAGAGGGGAGTTCACATAAGCACTTGGACATGGGACCCCGGTTTACAATAGATCTTGGACTACTTCAACATGGTTGTTATCACTTTTACATGGGACCCTAGTTTTCCATCCAACTACAACATTATGGTCCACACTTATCCATGTGACCCTAGTATGTGGTTAAACTCACTCATAACAAGCGTTGAAGACAATGCTTTCATAAAGGGAATGGAATAAAGTGTAGCTAGGGGAATAATATGGGGTACCTAGGGAGGTACCCAAGGGGAATACTAGTAGAGAGGTATTGTTAGGTATGGAGGCCACTATTAGTAAATAAGACCTGGTGTGAACATAATAAATGTAAGAGGGCTTACTAGAAGTTTCCTCCTCTAGAATGTTCTTAGGTGGTCGGTAGCACTATATAAAGAGGTGTAAACAATGTGATGGGAATATTGAGAAGTATTGTATTAGGAATAACTCATAGGAGGCTTCCCCCTCGAAGAGGCAAGTGATTAGGAGTGGGTCCCTTCCTTAAAAGGATCTATTGTACATTGTTGCCCTACCATATGGGTTTTAGGATCTATTGTACATT
>ML783524.1:607894-631861 GCA_009831015.1 Picea engelmannii | reverse complement strand
GACTTGCAGATGAGCTGCCAAAGATTGAACAATGACTTGTTCAAAGTTCAGAGTTCAGAAGTCCAGCCGAACAGTATGGCCCTTTTTCAACTTTTTTACCACATTTCCATACCCTACAGGGAATTGTAATAAAATGACTTAAGCATGTGATGTTTGTAAAAGGCTTAGCCACCCAAGGATTAGACACTAGTAATTTACTCTAGAGTGTTTTTTTACTTGCTAATTATATTTTTCTCTTTAAGCGAACTATAATTTTCAATTTTTTTCACTCAATAACCTCCAAAGTTGGAGTAATTGTACTAGCAAATATGACTTGGGGGGTGTTTTAAGTCTAGAGTCTTATGTATATAACCATGCTAAGCATTATCCTAGAGTTCCATGGAAATGTGCTAAGTACCCCTTAGGATTTTTAATTTTTTCAATTAATAAAAAAAATTCCCGTAAAATGGAATTTTTTAGTTGTAATTTGAAGTTGTATTAAAAAAGTGGTACTAGAAGGCATTATATGCCTTGGGGGTGCTCATTTTTTAACCTAGAGCACCAACTTTACTTAAGTACCCACTTTTGTGAGTGAAATTAGTGATTTTAATCACTAAAAAGATAATTTTACTCTCAAAAGCCAAAAAAGACAAAAAAATCAGCAATGCTAAATTTTTGCAAAGTTATCGGAAATATGTTTTGACATGTTTTTAGTCAAATAAAGCCTAAAAGGCTATGGGGCACTCTTAGAAACAATCTCTTGAGCAAAAAGCTTGAGTTAAGATTGACTTGGGTTTGATTCAAGCATGTAGGCAAAAGGAAGTGCGCCCCTCTTGCAGAGGTGGCGCATTCTAGAGAGGGGGCCACCCACTCTAGGAGAGGTGGCACCCTCCTACTCTCTGCATACCTTACACTTGTCTTGTTTTAGAGTAAGAGGAGAGGTGGCAGCCCTTAAGCTACCACTTGGCTCTCATCCTCTTCCACTTGGTGCGCCCCTCTCTTCCACTTGGTGCGCCCTCCTCACTTGGGCTCTCTTCACCTCTCCCTATATAATAAAGCATTTTCCCATTGCTTAAGCTAGTTGGAGCTTGGGAATATTTGTTTGTGTATCATTGTATTGTATCATCTTTGTGAATTGGAATAAAAGGCTTTGGAGGCTACATGCTTGTGTCAAATTTCATGTGTGGAACATCTATGTCAAGTGCTTAATTGTGAGGTAAAATTTGCTATTGTGTTCTTGTTTCAATTGTTAGTTAGTGGCCTTCTAGTGGAGCTATCTCCAAGTAGGATAATATTAGAAAAGCTAGCTTATAATGATCTTATTGCTTATGTACATTTAAATATTTTATAATACATCCATTTCGGTTAATGTTTATGTTTTTATGAAGCATTCTATGTAGGTAGCACCATTCTACTAATAGTTTGTTAGCAAGAGATCTCTAAGAATTGCAGGTTCTCACACTTGAAGAGGAGGTTGGGCTTGGTTGCACCTATCTTTGTCTTCAAGATCCAAAAGAAAGACATAGTCCCTCTTTGATCCATCAACAAGACTCCATTTGCCCAAGATTCCAAGAAAAATTCAAGCATTTCTCTTCCTCTCTCTCAATTTCTAAAATCTTTATTTTTGGGTTACTTTAAGCACATGCAAAGTAAAGTTATTGTTTTAAAAGTTAATCCATAGATTACTTTGTATGCATGAGAAAGCAAGTAGTTTAGATCTCCTTTTTGCAAAAGTATTATTCCAAGTAGTTTAGATTACTTGCTAGTTTCTATCTTTTGGCAATTTTTAAAGAAATATTCCAAGGCTAAAGGTAGTTTCAATTTAAAGTGTTTTAATTCCAAATTTGAGCATCTTTGTTGACATTACTTTATTTTTTAGGAAGGCAAGTAATATCATCAAGAAAAGGCTCTCTTCTTAGCTAATTTAAACTTCATTTTGACTAGTTTATCATATATTTTTACTTAGAAATATTTTGGGTTTTATACTAATAACCAAAGACATTCTTAAAATGTTTTTGGCCATCTTTTGTACTCTTTTGTTTGTTGTTTTGTGCAAGTCATTGAATAAACAAGGGGAGATTTTGCCAAAATTTGGCAAATTATGAGCATTTGGGACTCTTCCAGAAGCACCCTATACCTTCCTAAAGATTTTTGTAACTTGTAAAACCATTGATCCATCATTATAAGGATCCAAAATCTCTTTTGAAAGAGATCTCAAGTCTCTACAAGAGACCTTTGTAACCGAGTTAATAAAATAAGTGAGCCAAGGGAGGCCTCACTTTTTTTTGTTTCCCCTGGGGGGGTTGGTATTGTGGTTTTGGGCATTTTTCATTTAGTTTTCTTTCATTTGCTTAAAAGCTCAAACAATCTCACATATAAAGAATAAGCTAAAACAAGTCACAACTTTAGATTTAGTTTCTTTTTTGCAAAATAGAACACTAGTTGCTAGTTTAGCTTTATTTTCTACAATTTCAAAGTTGGCAAATAAACTCGTCCCCTCAGCTCCTCGCAAGAGGTTGGTCAGTGAGGACTTAGTAATTAGAGAACATTTTGCTTTCAGCATTTTACTTTCCTGTTAAAAATAAACCATCCCCTCAGCTCTCGGTGTTGTTTCTGACCCTTCCAATTACGAGCTTGTCTCGATCTTCTGGGAATAAGTTTCATACACTCCGGGCTAGTTAGTGTGGAGTAGTAATAATAGGACAATCATAAAAGAGGATGATTGCTTGGCTCAAAGAACCACCTAGGGTGAGTGTGTGAAGTTTCACGGAACTCCTCGGGCTTGTTCCCCCTCTGTGTTGGACATCCAACACCCCTAATGGGCTTGTTGGTGAAACCATTGGGTTTCGGCAAGTTCTCAACAAATCCTTGTGCTAAAGGGATAACATCTCTAGAGGCCAAATCTAGTTTAGTTTGCTTTACTTTTACAATCTCATTAATCTACCTTAAATTATCAAAGACAATTTTCATAAAGTAATCACTCAAACAACTGCCCACGATCTCTTTAAGGCACTAGTCTCATTTCTATTACACAAAGCTACTTGCTTCAAGTACATTTATTTCTCAATCATTTGTTATTATATCTTGAAGTATTTCATTTATTTACTTGCATCTTGTTATCTTGAGTATCCTTTTTGTGCAAGTATCTCTTTCATGTATAAGTGGTTGTGGTGATTGAAAGATATATGCTCTTAGAGTAGATTTACTTTGTACTTTGTCTTTTGCAATAAACTCCTAGATTTATTTCTTGTACTTAGATTAGTTCAAGCCATAGATTATTTTCTTTAGGGACTACCCCCCTTGGCTTCGCTAGGAGCTGGCCTAGACGGAGGAGTTGAGGATTAGGTGACAGCACCTTATCTCTAACTTGCCCCCAAGGACACACTAAGTGGATTGAAGATTTCTTCCACGTTACCCAGGTGTGTATAAAGGCGGCAACAGTCCTCAGAAATTCTCAATCTAAAAATTTTATTGAACAGAAAATTGTCTCTTGTGTATGGATGATTTCTCTCTGATCTTTGTGCTTCCGCTATAATTTTCTATCATAATTTCAGTGTAAAATTATTCAGTGATAATAGCGCTAATTTACCGTTTGAGGTCACTTGGAAGTAATTTTCAGATCTGAAATTGAACGCACTGAATTGCCTTGAAATTTTGACAAGAGTCACTTCTACACGTGTCTTCTTTTCTTCTCTCTCACTATGGAGTACTTATGCGCACTTTTTGGAGAATGATCTAGTGGACACTTTGCAAGTGTTTTATGGATGATTACATTTCTAGGGTTTCTTCATGCTAAACGATTAGACTAGTAAGTGTTCTTTTCAAGTCTTGGATGGTTTATTCCCGATGTATAAAGTAAGTGCTTTATCAAAGTCGTGATTTTGAATGTTATATTGTTTCTCTTGGATAAATCTTGTTTTGAAACCCTAAGGAAGATTTGTAGTGGACTATCTTCCATGTTATCATTCATTTAAAGCTTGTTGAAGGACATAAGGGTTTTTCTAGGGTTTGTAGTGGATTACCCTATTTTTTGCTCTTATGGGTTATCATTCTAGGGTTTGTAGTGGATTACCCTATCTTTTGCTCTTATAGGTTATGATTCTAGAGTTTGTATTGGACTACTCTAGGGTTTTAGCCAAAATTCTCTTAGATCCCTTGCCAAAGGCTATAGAAGACATAGGACGGCCTCTTAGGGTTTGTAGTGGAATACCCTAAGTTTCTTTTCTAGAAGAATGTTACCTAGGGTTTGTAGTGGACTACCCTAAGTTTATTTTCTAGAAGATTGTTACCTAGGGTTTGTAGTGGACTACCCCAAGGTTCAACCTTCAAGTCTTTTCCTTGCCTTTGCTCTCCATAGCAGTTGCATGTTAGACTCCATATGCCCAAGGAAGCTAGACGGCACTAGTCTTTTCTCCATTGTAAGTGATTTAAACCCTAACCTCCCTCTCTCCTTGACATCTTGTGCTAAAATTAACTAGAAGATTGTTACCGTAACTATTCTAGTAATTTAAACCCTAACTACCCTAAGTTTCTTTTCTAGAAGATTGTTACCTAGGGTTTGTAGTGGACTACCCTAGGGTTCAACCTTCAAGTCTTTTCTTTGCCTTTGCTCTCCATAGCAGTTGCATGTTAGACTCCATATGCCCAAGGAAGCTAGACAGCACTAGTCTTTTCTCCATTGTAAGTGATTTAAACCCTAACCTCTCTCTCTCCTTGACATCTTGTGCTAAAATTAGCTTAAATTGCATTGCATCTTCATTTTTAGTCATTGTTAGTCAAACATTTAGGGTCCCCATTGCATTTTTACTTAAAATTATTGTTAGACATCATTTATTGCTGCATTATTGCAATTTTCAGCCAATTAGGGCTTTGACGTATTGCATCTTTGAAGTAGTTTTATGTTCTTTTATGTTTCAGCAATTATTGGTTATTGATGTGCTAGTTTTAACTTGCATTTAACATCTCTTTCATTACATCTTTTGCTGATTTTAGGACTGTTTTACTACTGCTGTCATAAACTTGTTATTTGCTGAAGCAAACCATCTCTATTCAAGTTTATTTACAGCCTTTTCTTTTTTCTTGATAGCTAGTGTTTCAGGGCATTTTCTTGATTCATTTGTTGTGGTGAATATATCTCTTTGTCATAGAAACACCCCTCACACACGCACATCAAATTTGCCTTGTTTAAACCACCTTGACCTTACCTTGAACCTTGACCTAGGTGGTGGTACAGTCAAGTAACCAAGATAAGGGGCCTTAGACTTGTCTTGATTTTGCTATAGGATCCTTTGAGGTTACAAGGGAAGCCTCCCTTGTGTTGGATCTCAATCCTTCACTAAAATGAGGGAAGTAACTTCTTAGGTGATAGTGGCAATTACTTCCATATGTTACACTTATCAAGCATCTTGTGAAGGCTTTGCACAAGTTCTAGATTGGGTGATAACAAGAACTACTCAGTTACTTTGTGATAATCAAATTACCAACTAGATGACCAAGAACCTCCAACGTCACTTTATTAAAGAGCTAGTTCAAAGAGGAGAATTGGAGCTGATACATTGCAGCATGGATGAGCAAGTAGCAGATATCATCATCAAGGTACTAACAAAGGAAAAGTTTTATAAATTCAGAAAGAAGACCGGGCATCTTCCCAACTAGTTATTATGGGGGAGAAACAATGGATAATGCACTTTTGTGCTTAAAAAATGAAATCTAATGGTTAATTTGATTGTTGAAACTTGAGAGTTGAAGGATAGTTTTGGTTGTTGAGCCATTAATGTCGGAGAGGACCTCTCAAGCCTATAATACGTAATCAAGCTTCATGCTCATGGATAAATGAATTATCAATTGTTGTGTGTAAGCTCTCCCTCCATCACATTTTTTAATGTTTTTGTTGCTTTCTGTTTTCATATTATCAAATGCATGCAAACATGTTCACATTTTCACATTAGCCCTATAATTTGAGTAGAGTAGATGACAAATTCCAAGATGTAAATGATTACATGTAAGATTATTGAACACTAGGAGATATCATGTGGCAATCTCATGCTAAACTACCCTTTCTACTTATGAACAGGAAGCATACAAAATGTCTTGTAGCAAACAGGCCTTCAAACAGATTTCAACGCACAAGTTTTTGTTCATTCTTGAGATGAAATTAATGCCCAAACATAGGTTATTATCTTTGATGTTATTAAAATAGAACAGAAAGATAAGCTACCACTCTATAGGTACTAACCTAAAACAAATTTGTTACCGTCTATGCAAAACACCTTGTGAAATATGCTGTCATCGTACTCTTTTACAATTATCACATTATTTTAAGAAGTATATAAAGTTGTTTGAAACAATGTGCAAATAATAAAGTTTTTCATACATTTTCGGCATATCCTTTATTTTTCTTTGAAGGAATAATATACTTTTTCAGTGCAAATGACAAGGATAAAATTGTCAAATCACATTTTTACACATTCAAAGTGGATAAAAAAGTCATTACTCTGACAAAAATCACAAGTATCATATTCTATACAAAGATAAATTAACTAAAATTTTATTACCATAAATATAAATAACATGAAATTTCAAGCCCATTAAGAACAACGACATATACCTGATTGCTTAGAAAGGGAAGCATCACGATCTTGTTCCCTGCACAAAGAGTAAATGCAGCTCAATTACAAACACCATGTAAGTCAAAACAACACAACCCCTCTCCTCTCCTCTCCTATCTAAATCCATGTATATAAAAACGTGTACTTCACAATCTTGTTCCCTTAACAAAGAGTAAATGCAGCTCAATTACAAACACCATGAAAGTCAAAAAAACACAACCCCTCTTCTCTCTATCTAAATCCCGGTATACAAAAACATGTACTTCGCGATCTTGTTCCCTGTACAAAGAGTAAACACCATGAAAGTCAAAACAACACAACCCCTCTCCTCTCCTATCTAAATCCCTGTATATAAAAACATGTAATCACGATCTTGTTCCCTCCACAAAGAGTAAATGCAGCTCAATTACAAACACCATGAAAGTCAAAACAACACAACCACTCTCCTTTCCTATCTAAATCCTGGTATATAAAAACATGTACTTCACGATCTTGTTCCCTGCAGAAAGAGTAGCAGTTCAATTGCAAACACCACGAAAGTCAAAACAACACAACCCCTCTCCTCTCCTATCTAAATCCCGGTATATAAAAACATGTACTTGACCAAAAGCACTACTTTCTCAAAAGCTACACAGTATAAAGAGAATCGGGGACCAAATAAAGTACAATAGTTAAAAATTACCTTTTCAAAGTTGTTTCAGCTACCTATTATTTACCATAAATACTAAATTGTCAACACTAATGATCAATGTTCTGTACATCCAACTAAAAATTGTAAGACTACTTGTTAAACTTTAGACCTAACCTTGTCCACGCATTTAAAAAAAATCCAACTTGCTGTCCTATTACGTTTGACTTAGACTCACTGCTAGTTGTGTTGATGTGTTGTCCTTGTATCGGCCCTACTCACATCAGCTCTTTTGCAAATATATCAGATCAGCCCTGTTACAACAAAATCTAGCAACTGTGTATGATGTAAAGTCCCAAGCATCAAGAGGCTAGTCCTGTGCAACTTAGGAAGGCTGCCCACTGTCACCACAGTAGCTCTTCATCTCACTTTTGGTTGCCTCTTCTCCAACACAAAGGAGGCTTCCCTAAAAGGTAGGATTGCTAAGGCTATAGACTGTAGGCACAAGGTGATATATTTAAGAGTTAGCCTAAGCAAAATGAGTGGATGTAGTATATGTGGAATAATAAGTGGTGTGAGAAGGAAAACCTCAAGACCAAGTGCCTAATCACACCTTGGGCAAATGTTGTAAAGAAAGCATAGATCAAAGAGGGCAAGTGCATGAAGATGTAAGGCAATGGGCACTGCTATGCATGCCACAAATCAGCCTTAGTTTGCTGATTTTTATAGCAGAAAATTACCTTGGAAAGCTAGAGGTGCCATACTAAAGCATTATCATGAAAGTGAGGTTATGTTAATCTAACAAAAATTGGGTTTAATAGATGAGAGGTTAACATAACAACTATAGAAATAAGAGGATAAATTCTCACATTATTCTATCCAAATGACACATCGTTCACTACAAGGCATTCGTAAGATGCTACAAGGATCTTCTACTACAAAAATCAACATATGAAATTAAAGAGCACAATGAAAGCCTTACATAAAATGATAATATACCTCCAATCCTCTATAAGGTTCCATGCATATGATGCACAAATGAAGTCCAAGGGGACAGCTCCTCAATCCCCCAAAGTCCTAACAACCATTACGATGGAGAGAAAGCTCCTATTTATAGAGGGAATCTCTTCTCTCATACAATTAAAAATCATTATTTGCTAACTAACTCCATGACAAGTCAAAGAAATAATATAAAATTGGAGTAGTTAGATCCTTCCTCAAACCATGGTTGATCATATCACAACATGTGCACACAAGCCTCTCAAAGGAGAACTCACTGTCCTCCAAAAATAGAAAAAAGATTACAACAAGAGTCCCCAAGAGAGAGTGTACAACTAAAATTAGGCTAGATAACCACGTCAACATGCAAGATGTCCACAAGAAATGCACCCTCCAAGAATGGATGCATGCAAAATATAATAAATAATGTTCAACCTAGGAGGATGTGTTCAAGGGTCCACCGAGAAGATCTCACAAAGTGCACCCTTCAAGGTGCACAAGAGCTAAAACAGTAAATATTCCTCCTAGGAGAATGCTCCATAACCAACCTCCAAAAATAGCAAGTGGTCCACAAAATGCATGTAACCAATCCACATATGTGAATCCCAAGACAACCAACTCCATGGATGAATGTGTAAGGTGCCAAGTAGATGGAGCACTCCATGAGAAATGAAGTAGTCAAACCCCAAAATAGCAAGTGGACCATCTCCAACAAGACAAATCCAAAGGGATAAAAACGAATTAGGCTTTCGACCATGCCAAAACGCCATGAAATAATAAAATATATATCTCCATAAATAGCAAGTGTCTCCACAAGTGCGCCCTCCAAGAATATGCTCAAATATAGTAAAATCACCAAGTCAAAGCATGCAATGTGTCGGATGTGGCCCTCCAAATATGCCACGTGTCTCTCAACAAAAGCTCCTCCATAACCACTTCAAATAAAATAATATATGTGCCAAGTCAAAGAGGTGAGGGCACTCTCCAATGAAGGTCAAAAGATGACAATTGTAGTTGAAATAACCATGCAATAAAGATAAGAGAGCACCTAGGAGAGCTGTGCCTTAGAAAATGGTGCCATGTAACTACCAGTCTACCTCAACCACCCAACAAATAATAAAATATCTCCATGTGAAGTGCACCCTGGGAAGAAGTGCCAAGGTAGTTAGAACTCATCAACATCCTGCCAAAACCATGCGTTATTTCCCAATACCGTCAACAAATCCCACCAAACCATGTGCACCGGAGAAAGTACACCCTTGGAGAATGTTCCAACCTCTTCAACAATAAAATAATCATGAATGCCTTGGAAATTGTGCCCAAGAGAAGAGAGCTCCATAATAAAGCCTCAAATAACCTCCAAATAACCCCTTCAAGTGTGAAAAGATTGTTGTAATAAAAGGCTGTGAGAAAGGTTGATACTCTAGCTATCAAAGAGAAAACGATTGTTGCAATAAAACTTGAAACAAAAGATGGTATACTTCAGTAATAACAGTTTTATAACAGCAGCAATGTATTAGCTCTAAATCAGCAATATGACAAATGGAAAATATGACAAATTAACCAATGATTGCATAAGAAAGGAGCATGAAACTATGTTAATTAGATGCAAGTTAGCAAACCCTCATGGCTGAAAATGCAGAAATTGCAGCAATGACTATGCTAGAAATGATTCCAAGCATTTAATGCAAAGCGTTTGACTATGAGGATGCAAATGCAAGATCCTAAAGCTATTACAAAATCATTGGGAGAGAGAGAGTTAATCTAGGGTTTTGTATCACTTGCAAGTAAGAGAGACTAGTGTCGTTTTCTCTCCTTAGGAAAATGGAGTCTATGCAACAACCTTCTATAGAGGCTAGCAGCGTAAGAAGATATGAAGATTAAACCCTAGGACTATACCATCATAGGCCTAGGCTTCAACTTCTAGGAACGAAACCCTAAGGTTTATATAATCATAAACCCTAGGTGTCATCCTACTTCTAAGGCGTCTAGCAACAAAGTCAAATAGAGAGAGGTAAAATCCTAAGGTTTATACAATCATAAACCCTAGACTTCAACCAATAAGAGCAAGGTCAAGGAGATAAACAATCTTAATCCCTAACTTGACCTCATATGCTTTAACAAATTTAAATAGATGAACAAAGTAAGGGGATAAACAATCTTAATCCTTAGAGTTTCTACAAAATTATTTAAGATACAAGATAACATGCAACTATTAGCCATCTAATAGAGCATACACCAAATATACCATGAACAAACACTTAGATTTGGAATAGAACACTTACTAAGCCAAATCGCTATGCATGAGGAAACCCTAGTTTCATGAGCACCAACCAAAACAAGAAAAAGCATCCATAAGACTATCCTCCAAAAGTTGTGCACAAGTACTCCATAGCAGAAAAGAAGAGAAGAGAGCAATAGAAGTGATTCTACACAAGCGGTGAGTTATGATTTAGCCTTGAGGTAGCACTAGTCTCTTTATATGAGGCAAACCTAGCTCTATAACCCCTCAAAGCCCCAAAAATAAAAAATTATCCATGATACAAGTGAGATAGGTCACGACCGACCCCTCAAATAGCATCTCATGCAAAGGTACAATGAAAATATAACAAAACGTCCCCTCAAAAAGTGATACATGTGGTGTGAAAACCTCCAAAGGCTATGACGTCATCCTCCAAAGGTGAAAAGGTGTCTGCAAAGGCCACATCCCTCCATAAAAAGGTGTCACCAACATCAAAGGTCATGTCCCTCACTCAAAGGCTCATGTCTCATCACCAGCAAGTGCCAAATCATCACCAAAAAAGATCCCCCCATGCTAGGTCGGCTCAACCATCATCATAACATGACGTCATCTCCATAAATGGAACATCCTTGAGCTATGGTGTGACGTCATAGGTGAAGAAGGCTCCATAACCTCTCCGAAGAGGCGTGACATCGTCTCCAAGTGCAACATCATCCAACCAAACCCTAATATGCTCCAGGGTGTCCTGCCCAAGGTGAGGGATGTTAGCTTTTATAGCTCGGGAGGTACTGATGAGGTAAAAATTTAGCTCTTACTTGTTTAGCATTGTATCATGCTTATTCATTAATTATGTCAACCCAAGATTCAATGTGTACTTACGAGGCACTCTGTGTTGTTTACACAGAAAAGAGAACTAGCAAAATGTAAACTATGGAAAGGAAAAAAATGAGTCACAATACTTTAACCTTTTTCTTTGTTGCGGTATCTCTCGGGACTAAGTTTTTTGAGATATCATAGGCTTACCCCTTGAATGTTCACCTAGCGAAATTTAAGAGTACTGTGGTTCTGTAGCATCCGGTTGCATATATGGATTCAAAGGAAGATAACAGTTCATAAATCAGTACTAAGCTAATATAACACGTTCAAGTTTAGTAGGATTTATCAATTCCCCATTTGCAATCTTGTGAGTGATATTAAAATAGTGTTGTAGCTAGAATACATATGACCAAATTCATCATAGAGTGTTTTAAAAGAACGAGAAACCATAGCATAACTAGGGATTTGTGATATGTAGTTCTAACAATTACTGGTCATCATTCTCCAACAAATTTGAGGGGCCATTATGCAGCCTTCATCTATTCTCAACATATATTCAACTAAAAAGGAAAAAGACGGAAACCAACAATCATATATAAATCAGAAACAAGGAATTATAGACAAACAAATAGATAACACGGAGTTGTACCTGTGAGTGGGCCCAAGCTCATTGGTATGTCTGTGCTTTAAGTCAACTTTAAGCTACCAACAAGAGATCTAAACTCAACAGTAATCTTATATTAACATATGCAGTTCTGAACAATGTTCTAACAATCTTACTCTCACATCCTTCATACTTGCTCAAGTGAGCACACACACACACACACACACATATATATAAAATAGATGGCTCAAAACAACTCTGAATATAGAGCGCCAATTACAAACTAGATGCCTATATCTGATGATTCGCTCTGCTCCAACAATCTGATATATGAGCCAATAGTTGCTCTAATCCCCGATCCATCTGTTGAACTGTTATACATGTTCCTCATTCGGATTTCATCATGTATTCGGAGGTGAAGATGTTGAGCATCTCATTCAATGCCCATGGTTACTTATTTGTGGCCTTGTGTTGATATCCCTTGGCGCTCAACTGAATAATAAATACCAGCCATGCCACTTGTTCAAGTGCTAGATGTTCATTCAAGGTGTTATTGTGCTGATTTTATCCTCAGCGCTGACTAGTATCGGACATTTGAGCTGATGATCAAGTTGATATATATACATGTATAACATGTCGATATATATATATATGCAAAATGGAACATAGGATGTTGCGTTGTCAACTGGATATATCTTCTTAAAATACTCTCTCCTGAGAATATAATATATATCTTCACAAAATGCCTTGAAGATATATATTCTTAAAATGCCTTGAATATATATATATATATATATATATATATATATATATATATATATATATATCTTCGTATATCTTCAAGAGAATGTACCTAGAACCTTGCATTCTATGGCCAGAATTAATGTTATTGAAAACCACAGACGTGTGATAATTCAAATATCTTCTAAAACTCATTCTAATTCTAATCTATGAAAAGAAATTAAGATGATTATGTGGCAGTGGTAATACCTTTGATAAAGGTAGGACTTTATAAAGATAAGTCTGTAAGAAATATAAAAAGGAAGGCAAAATGCATATGTATATAGGATATAGGGGACAAAAAGGATGCCAAAGTGGGGGTTCATCATCTCCCCCTTGCCGATCTAGTTGCATGTCCTCATGCAACCTATTCCTCTTCTGCTATCCATGCGTGGACTGCTCCCCAGTCATAGGTTGATTGTCCAAAATCACTTGGATTGTAATACCCAAGGGTCCTTTCCATATGTAACCATTGAAGCCTTTCCTCTTCTTCATCCCAAGTAGTAGAGGCTTTATAGAACCTGTTGGAGCACCAAATAATGGGAAAGTGGAATCTCAGCCCTATCCACCGACTACCATATCTGAGTAGGGAGTTGGCATAGAATGTAGCCCGATTAAGTGCCAATCCAAAATATGGATACCCTATTGGGTTTCGGTCTCTTAGATATTTAGGGATAACTTCCCAGATATCATGAGAAATCAGTAGTGCTTGGACCGAATGTGCTCTAGAAACCTGCATGAAGTCTGTGACGGAAAATTTTTGGTGCTGACGAATAGTGATGACATCTCCCGGATCTCCCTTAACCTCTGTAGATCATCTTTCATAATATGAGGCAATGGATACTCATCCCTCACATTTAGGCTTGCCTCGACCTCCATTCTCCTATAGAATTATGCATCTTTCTTCCCATTGAGAGAGACCGAGGATATGAGAAGTGAATGCCCTTAACTGAACATCACCAACACCGAGGTTAGGATTCCAGCGGGCATTGTCAGGGAGGATGAAATTATAAAGATATAGTTCACACAGTAGATTTTGATCATTCATTTCCGCAGAAACATAGATGTTGACAAAATCATCTGGTTGCTTAATCTCATGAGGCTGTCCTGCTGCCAATTGTTTCAGTCTGAAGGCTGCCCATCGATCATGCAAGAAAAGGGGATAAGACTTAGGTGGCTCTCTACTGTATATGCCTTCAAAGGCAATCGCAGTAGTCTATTGTACTAATTTCTTTGTGTCTTCCAGTTGTTGCTTATATCGTTTAATCCTTTCAGTCCATCTTTGTTGTTGTTGTAAGTACATCGAAAACCACCTTGCCTTGAGCTTTTCTATCGCTTGCATGTGGGATTCTTTATTGATGATCCCCAGGTCAAAGAGTTCATCTTTGTTTCTCCATTGGGGTAGATCAGGTTTCAACTGCATGAAAGCATACGTGTTGGTAATGACGTCATCCAGGAAAGTATTAAAAAACTTTTGTGCTTCTTCTGCATGGATTTCTACACAACTCTCCACTCTCTCTTCCGACACTTCTTCTCCTTGAATATCCTCCATTAGATTCCCTGCATCACTTGGGATCTTATGATATCTCAATTTGCTTTTAACCTTTTTATTCTGCAACAAGAGTCTTCGATTTTGCTTAAGCAAGGCATGGTAGCTAGGGCTGCAGAATCTGAAAGGATTTGGTTGCACGTGCCTTTTTCCCTTTTTCTTCTTCTTGTCGTGTCCTTCACACCCAGGAATGAAATGTGGACTGGCTGGCATGTCCCGAGACTCATTCACTACCTTGGTCGAGGAAGGAGAGGAAGGGGTAATTTCAAATCCCATCCAAGTCTGCTCTGTATCTAGAGGTGGGGGTTCTACCCCTTCAGGCTCTGCTACAATATCGATCATGACATCATCCTGTTATCCTCCTATTTCTGAGTTTTTACCAAGTTGTTCATCGGATGCCTCTTTTTTGGACCCTGTATCTTTCTCCACAACAGTGGTTGTTCCTAAAACTTTTGAAGAGACTCTAGTGGATCTCCTACACCCTATAGTGACTCCCTCAGGCCTCTTCTTAGGCAGTAAGGTCCTCATTTTGGGTTTAGTTAGTGTTGAGCCCATGAAGGTGCTCCATGAAACGCTTAATTTATTCAGCTCCTCACTTATAACCATCATTATGAGATCTTTGTGATACAGAGCAGTTTCAGGATTTCGTTTCTTTCTCAAAAGCTCAGCCATTTTAAATAGGCTTTTATGTAAATAGTAAGGCATCCTAAGTAGTTTTTCCCCTCTTAAATGCAGTAATATTCTGATGTGGTAATGGTGGACCAAATTATACCTCCCCTCACAAGTAACAAACTTTTGTAGGTGAAATACCACCTCATCCCATGGAGGGCTTAGTGCTTCCCTAGCTATCCCCCTTCTCAGGTCTGGAAGTGGGGATGGTGCCTTAAGAAATGGGATCCAACTTTCAAGGGCTACTTTGAAATTTTTATACCATTTTTCTCCTTGCAGTGGCAGCCCTGTAATTTTGCTCATAGACTCTTCAAACACAAGGATATTTAATCTTCTAACAGTAGCTTGTTTGCCATCAAAACTTTGAGCAAATTCCATGGTAAGATCAAAATCAAATCCTTGAAATTTTTCTAGAAACTGTAGCCATCCAGCCTGCTCGAATATCCTCATGACTGCTGGATTCTTTCTAATATTTTCAATGTTATTGGGCTCATTTCTATTCGCTGCCCCTCCTATTTTTCAAAGAAGAAAATTGCTCAAAAGAAAATGCTACATAATGATATTTAAACTTCTCCTTACCTCAAAATCCCGCTATATCTATTTGCAGCAGCGTTCGTCGTCTTACTCGTGATTTTAAACTTGCACTCAACTTCTGGGCATGCTCCTCATAACTAGCGGCTTACCCTGCCTCTGTTTCTTGTAGTTGGCCTAGCCCAATTCGTCTCTATGATGACTAGCGTCCAACTGGTCGGGATATGGCGGCGAGCTTAATATTGTTATTTTATGCTTGGGACTAAACTCGACTTCACCTGTGTTCGTGGTCGGGATTGAACCCGAGTCTGCTTGGAATTAATCATGATTTTATCCTGTGCCCGTGCTTGGCATTAGTCACGACTCTGCCCTGTGTAACTTCACCCTATGCTCGTACATAGAATTGATCCAACTCTACCCTATCGTCGTGTTGTATAAACACTTTTAGAACCCGACTTTGTTCTGTGCTTGCACTTAGAATTGATCCCGGCTCTGTTCTGTGCTTGCTCTTAGAATTGATTCCGACTTTGTTCAATGCTTGCACTTAGAATTGATCCCGACTCTGCCCTTGTATATCTGTTAGGGGAGTCGATACTTGAATGTGCGGGATAATGGATGAGCTATCGTGGCTATTGTGTTGTGTACTGGCAACTGGGTGTATTCATAACATGTGGTGCTTCGGGTTGTATCTTATCACGCCAAGTGTATCAATTTAAAAGAATTGGGCAGAAAGGTATGATAGAATTGGGGTGGTTTGGAAAAAATATTGTTGTGTTTATACATAGAGGGGATGACACTATAGTCGTCAGGAATTATTGTTGTTTAATGGCTGGTCAAAGTATGATTATCCTTGCTACATAATGGTCGGAAGGCTAAAAAACGGTCGAGTGTATATTCACCATGGTATAGTGATACCTGGTTAGTAATGTAGTTAGGCGGGGTTATTACGCCAAGGTGTCATTCATCACTACTTTGTTCATTATGTAGCATATAAAGATAGGGTTGTATTGGTAGTGGGTAGATCTTAGGTATAGTGCTTAGTGGAATGTAGAGTTAGTAGTATTATCACTTTGCCAAATAATTTCCGAATTTCTATTTCACAAAAAAAAAAATGAGTTGTTAGAAAAAACCTAAACCAATTCAATGGAGGATTGTAGGTGCAAGTGTTCCACTGTTGCTTTGTTGAATTCTGTTGGACATGACACGTCCCTTATAACCCTGCAGGATCAACGCAATAATTGTAAGTTGATCATATCCTTGTATACTTCAAAAAATGATATGGCAAAAAGAAGATGTAGATTGTGAGCTCATCACCAAACATTTGTTGTTCATTTTTAGTATAGATGTTTTTCTTTCGTTTTCTTTTTCTTTTTTTTTTCTTTTTTTTTTTAGATATTTAATAAACTTTGTCTGCCAGTGACCCGGTTTTCAAACAAGAGTCTGTTTCATTGCGCCTCGAGGGGTTTTAACAACCGGACTTCCCTAACTGGGTGATATTGGCCAGTAATTGGTTGTCCAATATCATGAGTGTCGACAGCGCCTGAGGCAAGGTTTTCACTGCCAGATCTTTATTACAATTTTTTTTAGTGACGACGTAAAAATAGGTCACGAAACAATGGGCACAGGTGGCGATGTCACTGTGCCCATTATATTGAGATCATTGTGTTTGACTAATTCCTGAATAAATTCCTCCTTGGTCTTGGGCCTCTAATATAACCTTAGTCAATGGCCATTTGCCATAAGTGATGTCCTTGCTTCGTCAATGGTACAGTGTTTAACGGAGCCATTCTCGTATACGGTATCTACCTCGTATGGTCCGAGCCATCGGGTGTGGAACTTGCCTTTAAAATCCTTACACCGTGAATCAAACAGGAGGGCTTAATCCCCCTCTTTAAACTTCTTCTCTTTAATGAATTTGTCATGCCATTTAGCTCTCTGTTGTTGGACTAAAGCAGTTTGATGTATTGCAGCTTGGCGAATCTCATCAAGCTCATTAATCTGCTCGAGCCTATATTGTTGGGCTTCCGAGAGATCCATGCCCACTTGTAGTGCAATCCTCAACGTTTTGATCTCGAATTCGATGGGGAGAACCACATGCTTTCCATACACTAATTCATAAAGAGTAAACCCCGTGGTGTTCCTCCAGGTGGTTCTGTAGGCCCATAAGGCCTCTGGGAGCCTGTCAGCCCAATCTTTATGGTGATGCTGGACTGTTTTAGTCAGGATAGCTTCTAGTACTCGGTTTGTGACTTCTACTTGGACGTTTGCCTGAGGGTGGTACGGAGTTGACATCCGGTGCTTAATCTTGAATTGCTCGGTGATGGATTGGATGAGCCGTGAAGTGAACTGGGTCCCTTGATTAGTGACGATCTCCCGGGGAACCCCAAAGCGGATGAAGATATCTTCGTATAAGAAGTTAGCCACTGCGTCCTCTATGGCCTTTGGAAGTGCTTCAGCTTCAACCCATTTGGTGTAACGTTCCCAAGCCAAGATGCAAGGAACATCACGGTTTTGGGTGTCTTTTTAATCTTTTGGTGGTTGTGGCATTTCGTCGAACACTTTGCTTATTATTGTCTCTTAGGTTGCGCTAGGGTTATATTGATGAGTTTAATGTGTGTTTGCCGCAATAAACAAGAAGATACAATGATGGAACATATCTCAACCATAAGCAAGATCAACAATATAATAGACAACCCAGAAATGCCTCAGATCTGATCTTATTCATAATAGTAAGAGAACCTGATACAATGAAGATGCCGATCTGGAATGCTCAACAGATGGATCCAATAACATAATAGGAGCTGCTACAAAATGCTCCAAGAAGATACTATAAGCCTCCAAAAGTTGGATACACGATGAAAATTGAATACAAGTAGAGATCTAGGCCGTATGCAACACCAAACCCCCCAACGGGAAAAGCCACGCTCTGGTAGATGACTGAAACCCTCAATAATTCGGCCCAGCTGAAGAAGCCCCCAAATGAGTCCAATGAAGATGCCAAACTGTAGATCGGGAGGTGTAGAATCTCCTCCTAAAATCTCAAACCGAAATACCAAGGGAAACTCCTCCAAATGTTGAATCCTCCAATGAAGTTGCGCCCTCCTGAAAACTACCAAACACTACAATTTCGGCCCTGATGAAGGATGCCTCCAAATGCCCTAAAACTTGCTAGAAAGGTAGATCGGGACACTACAAGTCACTAGGTGAAGTCTCGGGGTCAAATCTGAAGTATAACCCCTCCAAACTGAATAGATCTGAATTTCAACATTGTCGTCCTTCTCTCCAATTCGTCCAATGCATCCAATAAATCAAATGGCACATGAAACTCCTCTGAAATGCACTAGATCTAATGGCCAAGCCCCTGCAATGAAAACCCAAGTGCTAGAATCTGTTGAAGCCCTTCCAATCCCTTGGAACGAACTTCCCTCAAAGGATGGTGCGCCCCCCTTGCTGGAAACCCCCAATGGTGCGCCCTCCTTCTTTTCCTGTGCCTGTGGCTGGTGTAGAACCCCCCTGCACTGATGTAGATCCGAACTAGAATGGTGTGGGAGAGTATTACATCTCCGAGACCAAGCTTGGGACAAGCTAGGTGGAATCTTTCACCACTGAATCGTCTTCTAGGTTTTGTTAAGTCAAAACCCTCAAAACCCCCAAGAGATGGGCCCTCTAGCTAGAAGCCAGATATCAAAATGATAAACATACATGAATGAATGAATAGAGGCCCTTGCCTTTCCTTTATACTTCCTGCTCACCTTGTCCCTCCAAAGTAACTTTCATTTTATTAATATTTAATTAATTAATTAAATCACTTTAATTAATTAATTAACCTTTTTACCTATGAAAAGTGCCTTATCTCTCCTTGTGGCTTCCTTGGCCACTGAAAGTCACTTCTCACCATTCCATCCTGTAGTGTTGCTCCTCCCGATTCCAATGAGCTATTACGCTGAGAGGTTCCTCCAAGTAATGTGCCCAAATGACCTCTTCAGTGAATTTAATTAACTTATAGCTCAAAATACTCAAAATCATGGAAATCGTCGGAATTCAACGGAACCAAAGCCAACCTTTGTGGAATGGATCATAATGATGAAATAGGATGAGCAACGCAAGCCGGACCCCAAAATATCCCTCAATAGCTCATGTACTCGCTATAATCTCCAACTGGCTACCCTAGTCATCATAACACTGTGTAATATAATGATGTCCCAAAGTGGGGACATTACATTTGGTCGCGTAGTCCGTACACACTAGAATGTACATCTTCTGCTTTGATGGTGGGTTAATAGGTCCCACGAAGTCCAGGGCCCACTTCTCAAAGGATTCTATCTAAAGCTGAGGCTGAAGCGACATCTCATCTGACTTTACAGGTCGTCCCATTCTCTGACAATTGTCGCAACTCCTGACGTACTGCTTGGCGTCTCTAAAGATGGTCGGCCAGTAATACCCCAGGTGCAGTACTTTATTTGCAGTCCTTTTCTCTGCCAAGTGGCCTCCGCAAGGTTCATCATGACATGCTTTTAGGATGTCATATATTTCGTCCTCTCGAACACAGCGTCGGATAATACAATCTTGCCCGGTACGGAAGAGATATCCTTCAATCCAGGAATATGTTGCGCTCTGTCGGATAACCCTTCGACACTCTTTTGGGGATAGATGTTGCGGGAATCTACCTGCAGACATGTAGTTAGCGATATCTACAAACCATGGTGTGTTAGTAGATAAAGCGAACAAGTGTTCATCTGGGAAGTTGTCTTCCACTGGAATGGCTTCTCCTTCATTGGTGAGTCGACAAAGGAATTCAGCAACGACATTTTCCTTCCCTGGTTTATCAATGATTGAAATGTCGAACTCTTGTAGTAAGAGCAACCACCTGGTCACTCTGCCATTGCTCATGGATTTGTTCATAAGATAACGAATGACGGAGTCATCAGTATGTAAGAAGACAGAATAATCTATGATGTAATGACAAAATTTATTAATAGCATACACAACAGCAAGAAACTCTTTTTCGGTTACGGTATAGTTCTTTTCAGCAAGGGTAAGATTTTTACTGATGTAATAGATAGCGTACGGACATTGTTCCTCTTTCTGTCCGAGAACAGCTCCAATGGTTGTATATGAGGCGTCTATAGAGATATGGAAAGGTATGGACCAATTCGGAAAGATTGGTGCAATGGATAATCTTTCTTTTAAAGTTTCAAATGCGGTCTGACATTGATCATTCTAGGAAAATTCTGTATCTTTTGTAAGTAATGAAGATAGGGGGGATGCTATCTTTGTAAATTTTTCGATAAATTTTCGATAATATCCTGCATGTCCTACAAAGTTGCGGACGTCTTTCTGGGTTGTGGGTACTGGAAGGTCACGAATGACTTTGATCTTAGTAGGATCTACCTAGATTCCTGTAGGTGATATGTGGTGTTCTAGCACAACCCCCTCAGTACAAAGCATATGGCATTTCTCATGGATAAGAGAGAGGTTGGTTTCTTGGCACCTGATTAAGACCTTCTCTAAATTGTCTACAGCTTCTTGAAAGGTATCTCCATACACAGTAAAATTGTCCATATAAATTTCCACGCAATCGTTGGTCAAGTCGGAGAATATCCCTAAGACAACCCTCTGGAATGTAGCAGGAGCGTTACATAGTCCAAATGGAAGTACTCGGTAAGCATAGGTTCCCCATGGGCATGTAAAAGTGGTTTTCTCTTTATTTGTAGGGGTGATCTGTATCTGATTATAACCACTAACCCGTCAAGAAAAGAGAAATACTTTCTCCCTAGCAAGGTATCCAAGACTTGATCAATGAATGGTAATGGGAAGTAATCTTTCAAAGTGGCCTTATTCAGCTCCCTGTAGTCAACACAAATACGCCACTTGCCATTCTTCTTTGGCACAATAACCAAGGGCGAAAGTTGAAACCCATTTACTGTCGGAGATTGGGTAAATGAAATTTACATCAAGGAGCTTCTGGAGCTCCCCCTTGACTATATCCTTCAGAGCAGGGTTCATCCTCCACTAAGGTTCTCGAATAGGTCGAGAATCCTCCTTAAGATAAATGTGATGGGTACATAGATTAGGGTGGATCCCTTTCATGTCAGTATAGTCCCAAGCAAAGGCAAAGCTATGCTTTCTTAGTATTTCAATGAGTTGCTTTTGTTGAGAAGAATCTAGCTTAGCATTGATATTCAAGGTTTTCCCAGGATGGATTTAAACAACTAAGCTTTGGTCTTCAGAGGTAGCATCTACAAGAACCAATTCATCTAGTAATTGTGTTGGTTCAATTGGCGAATAGACTTCCTGGAACTTCTCCCCGAGGATATGCTCCAGAGTTGGGTGGCTGACTATATGAGGATGTGCTAAATATGTATAGATAAAATCATCTTCAGTAGCTTGTTTAAATGTTGATGCTTGGTCAAGGGTTAATAGAGGTTGTGCGGGTTCCTCATAATTATCTTCAACCCAGGGGGAATTCTCTAGGTCAGGGGAAGGTTTAGCAGAAGGATAGAGGGTTAGCTTCTTAGTTGAGTTCCCGTGGGAGATGGTCATATTACCAGATCTGCAGCCGATATATGCGTCGGCAGTGGCCAACCAAGTCTCCCCAAAATCAATGGGTATCCCCCTAGGTTGGCCTTTGGTTGCAGGACCATAAAGTCGCCCAGGTATTCCCACGAGTCTACAGAAACAATTACATCTTCCAACATCCCCTCGGGTTTTACTGTGGATCTATCTGCTAGTTGAAGGACTGTAGGGGTAGGTTGAAGACCAAGCAGCTAAGGTTTCTCCATGGTTTCTTTGGTCATTACATTTATGGTCGCTCCTAAGTCCACCAAAGTATGCGCAATGGAAATGTTATTAATGTTGACTTTGACCACTGGACTTACTGGATCCATGTATTTCGCCATAAATACTTTTCCTAGCATTAGATCAGCTAGCTTCCCTATGACATGAACAGTTTCTGGGTCTTTCTTCTTCCTCCCTGGTTTCTTTAGGCAAAGTTCCCGAACAGCCTTAGCATAGATCAGAACATCCTTGATAGCTTGGTACAGAGGGATTTTTACACACACATTTCGAAGTTCTCCTAAAAGGTCAAATTCTGGTTGTATGGGAGACTTTTCTATATTTAACATTTCCGGATAAGGTGGTTCTGAGAGTAATTCCTTCTCATCGAAGTTTTTCTGAGGGATGTTTTGTTTTTCCTTGGAGGGATTAGTGTCCTGGTTTTCTAACTCGGAGGGATTTTCCTTATCGTCCTGTTCTTGAATGATGGGTGAGGTTTGATCCTGAACCACTCTTCCCGATCATAAATGTATGTTTTGAAATTCCGTAGGAGAAATGATGTATGTGGGAAAGAAGGGTAGTTCAGCATTGCAGGCGGGCTGAACTACTTTATTATTTGGATTTGGTATTGGTTGGGCTGGTAATTGCATGGGTCGTGGAAAAGGTTGGTTGGATGGTAATTGTAGTTGTTGTTGATGTTGAATTGGAGGGTGTGTTTGAGGAGTGGACTGTTGAAGATTAGGCCCTCTCCAGCCTTGTTGCCAAGGTTGGTTCTGCATTTGGGGTTGCCATTTTTGCCAAGGCATGGAAGCATACCAATTTTGTTGTGGATATTGATATTGAGTATAGTATGGAGGAAATTGGGATTGCTCTTGTGTCATGCCTGGTGCCTTGGGTGGCCATGGTCGCTTTTGGGCCAAAAAACAGATTTGTTCTGTCTCCCCAGTTGCCCCTTGGTAGACTGTTTTTAGTTCAGGCAAGGAAGGGCAACTCTTAGTATCATGATTTTGTTCACAGATACCACATATTTCTATGTTATCTAGAGGACACTCCCTTAGAGGGCATTTTTTTCGACATCTAGAACAGAAGACGGCTAACGCTAGGTCGGCTTCTTCTTTCTTTTTCTTTGCTTGGAAGGTATCCAATTGGGAGCTAAGCGAACTAAGGATATCGGTTTTAAAGTTGTCCAACATGTTTCCTATTTTGGTTCTGGTAACTCCTCCTCCTGACGACTTTGTTGTTAATGTTTATGCCATTATTATAGTTCTTTGCATTTCAATAGATAATAGCAACATAAGAACAAGATCACTGAGAAATACACATTCACAAGAGACACAACATTTATCCTGGGAAACCCTCTAGGGGAAGAAAACCCAGCAAAAACTTCCTTATCATAAATTGCCAATACAATGTCAAGAGATAACTCAAACCAATATAGAAAGTCCTCTCCAAAAGATGTGCCACTCTTTTCCCTCTCTCCAGCTGGTAAGTCGCAACTTGCCTCTTAGAAATGAGCAAGTGTGTTGTGTGTCAAAGCGAGGCGTTGGCCTCTCTATATATACAATTCTGGCACGTGTGAAGTGTCTCTTCACTGGCAGGGCCGACTTCTCAATCTGGGTGGGTAAACCCACCTTTATTATATTTTTGGGTCTCAATAATAACTGTTGGGGCCGACTTCTTATTCTGCCTATTATAATTGTCTGTTGACCAATCCGCAAAAGGGGATTTGGTCCTAATACAATAACCGACATGATCAATCCACAATGGGGATTGATCCTATGAATAATA
>ML783524.1:581765-601801 GCA_009831015.1 Picea engelmannii | reverse complement strand
CATTTATCCTGGGAAACCCTCTAGGGGAAGAAAACCCAGCAAAAACTTCCTTATCATAAATTGCCAATACAATGTCAAGAGATAACTCAAACCAATACAGAAAGTCCTCTCCAAAAGATGCGCCACTCTTCTCCCTCTCTCCAGCTGGTAAGTCGCAACTTGCCTCTTAGAAATGAGCAAGTGTGTTGTGTGTCAAAGTGAGGCGTTGGCCTCTCTATATATACAAGTCTGGCACGTGTAAAGTGTCTCTTCACTGGCAGGGCCGACTTCTCAATCTGGGTGGGTAAACCCACCTTTATTATATTTATGAGTCTCAATAATAACTGTTGGGGCCGACTTCTTATTCTGCCTATTATAATTGTCTATTGACCAATCCGCAAAAGGGGATTTGGTCCTAATACAATAACCAACATGATCAATCCACAATGGGGATTGATCCTATGAATAATATAACAATAATAATAAGAATACTCTTTGCAGTTACATTATTTCAACATTTGTGACCCTAGAGACTAGATCGCGGGGGCCTTTCCCAGACTTAGTAATACCTCGTAAATAGCGTTTACAGAGTTCACAGATATCATCATAGGTCATCTGGGAGATATCCCTGGACCCCATGAGATTTAATGCATCCATACAATCATCCTCGATTCCTCTTAGGAAGATAATACGTAATGTTTCGGGATCAAGTGTGTTTTGCTTAGTCCTTTGTAAGTTGTATTGAAACCTCTCTACATAATCTTAGAGGGTTTCTTCCTCCTTATGTGTCATTCTAAAAATTTCTTCTCATATATCCCTTACTTTGCAGTAATCCTAGTACATCTTGAGAAATCTCTGCTTCATTTCGTCCCAGGTTCTGATAGAATTTCCTCGGAGTCCCATGAACCAGCGAAGAGTTTCTTCTTTCAAGGTGGCGGGAAACAGTTTAAGTTTATCGGCATCAAAATAATAGTCATAGCTTCAGAAAAGAACATCAAATTCAAAGAGGAAGGTGTCAGGGTCCTCGCTAGGCAATCCACGAAAAATCGGTAAAGCAGAGGGTGGAATGTTTTTCATTTGAAGTATGCCCTCAAACTCCTGAATAGGAAATTCAAATGTGATTGGTTCTTTCTGCTTCGATGTTTCCATTTCTTCTCCCATGTTTAAAAGTCTTTCTCCCCACAACGATTCTTCAGAGGCGACAGAGTTTTTGGTCTCTTCAATAGGGTTACTATGTTCTTCTGATTTGGATCCTTCAATGGGATGGTCTTGGTTTTGGGGATATTCAGAGGAAGGAGACTCTATGACTAACCCATCAGTAGAGTTTATTTCGGGTGGCTCTTCCAGATTGTTGGATGCTACTTTTGAATAACGATGAGTACTAGGGGTTTTTGGAGGGTCTTGTTTTTCTCCACTTTTACTAGCTTGTTTATTAGGGGTGGTCCCTGCACCACGTCCACGAGGTTTCTTAGTGCCTCGAGTCATGCATCCTGTGACAATTGCTAAGCACAATATCCTGGGAAAGGGATATCTGAGGGTAGTTGTGAACTCCCTAGGGGTTTCCCTTCAGCCTGGTATTGCTCCTACAATGATCCTAAGGCTAAAGTCCTAATTCCTTGAGTGCCTCCCCGGCAACGGCGCCAAAATGACGAGGTAAAAATATAGCTCTTAATTGTTTAGAATTGTATCACGCTTATTCATTAATTATGTCAACCCGAGATTCAATGTGTACTTACGAGGCACTCTGTGTTGTTTACACAGAAAAGAGAACTTGCAAAATGTAAACTATGGACAGGAAAGAAATGAGCCACAATACTTTAACCTTTTGCTTTGTTGTGGTATCTCTCGTGAATAAGTTTTCTGAGATATCATAGGCTTACCCCTCGAAGATTCACCTAGCGAAATTTAAGAGTATTGTGGTTTTGTAGCATCTGGTTGCATATATGGATTCAAAGGAAGATAACAGTTCATAAATCAGTACTAAGCTAATATAACACATTCAAGTTTAGTAGGCTTTATCAATTCCCCATTCGCAATTCAGTGAGTGATATTAAAACAGTGTTGTAGCTAGAATACATATGACCAAATTCATCATAGAGTGTTTTAAAAGAACGAGAAACCATAGCATAACTAGTGATCTGTGATATGTAGTTCTAACAGTTACTGGTTATCATTCTCCAGCGAATTCCAGGGGCCATTATGCAGCCGTCATCTATTCTCAGCATATATTCAACTAAAAAGGAAAAAGATGGAAAGCAACAATCATATATAAATCAGAAACAAGGAATTATAGACAGACAAGTAGATAGCACGAAGTTGTACCTGTGAGTGGGCCCAAGCTCACTGGTATGCCTGTGCTTTAACTCAACTTTAAGCTACCAACAAGAGATCTAAACTCGACAGCAATCTTATATCAACATATGCAGTTCTGAACAATGTTCTAACAATCTTACTCTCACATCTTTCGTACTTGCTCAAGTGAGCACACACATATATATATACAATAGATGGCTCAAAACAACTCTGAATACAGAGCGTCAATTTCCTATAATTCTGGAAAAGTAGTTAAAACAAACTAGATGCCTATATCTGATGATTCGCTTTGCTCTAGCAATCTGATATACAAGCCAATAGTTGCTCCAATCCCCGATCCATCTGTTGAATTGTTATACATGTTCCTCATTTAGATTTCATCATGTATTCGGAGGTGAAGATGTTAAGCATCTCATTCAATGCCCACGGTTACTTATCCGTGGCCTTATGTTGATATCCCTTGGCGCGCAACTGAATAATAAATACCAGCCCTGCCACTTGTTCAAGTGTCAGTTGTTCGTTCAAGGTGATATCGTATTGATTTTATCCTCAACGTTGACTAGTATCGAACACTTGAGCTGATGATCAAGCTGATATATATACATGTATAACATGTCGATATATATATATGCAAAATGGAACATAGGATGTTGCGTTGTCAACTGGATATATCTTCTTAAAATACTCTCTCCTAATAATATAATATATATCTTCATAAAATGCCTAGAAGATATATATTCTTAAAATGCCTTGAATATATATATTTCCGTGTATCTTCAAGTGAATGAACCTAGAACCTTGCATTCTATGGCCAGAATTAATGTTATTGAAAACCACACACATGATAATTCAAATATCTTCTAAAACTCATTCTAATTATAATCTATAAAAAGAAATTAAGATGATTATGTGGCAGTGGTAATACCTTTGATAAAGGTAGGACTTTATAGAGATAAGTTTGTAGGAAATATAAAAAGGAAGGCAAAATGCATATGTATATAGGATATAGGAGACAAAAAGGATGTCAAAGTGGGGGTTCATCATGTACTCCGTATGTTTTGTCTTGTATGCGGCAATAACCTTGTATTTACACTACCAGGCACTTCACTTTATAGTGGGTTTTTATAAAGTTGTAATAAAGTGGTTCTTTTATTAAAGTGACTTTTTTATTAAGTGTACCTTCTAATATTAAAGTGACTTTATTTCATAAAGTGCAGTTATGTCATAAAGTGAATTTGTACTTTAATATTTTAAGTGATTTATTTTAGACGGAATGAATCATGTCCCTTGATCATGTAAAGGCAAGTATATATCTTGGCCTTTGGATTTACGGATGGGGAAGGTGAAAAGACACTTGGAAGGTGAAAGGTCACTTTTGAATTATAAGAGAATGCATTGGGTAATGTGCAAGACAATGAGAAGAAGAGATTGAGAGATTTTCGTGAGAGCTTTGAGAGAAGAGGAAAGGGCAGCAAGCTAGGTGCATTTTTCAAGAGAGCTTGGGCACATTTCCCAAGGCAAAACTATGTTTTGTGAGTGCTGAAAATTATTGTTCTATGGGAGGTCGTTACTATATGGATCTGTACAATCCGTACAACAGGGAGGAGGGCACGATTTTTGAGGCAATTTGTGGGAATGGAAATCGAGGTTGTTTTGATCATTCTTTGCTGCAAAAAGGGGTTGTACAGATCAGGCCGTACAACAAATTGAGGGCACAAATTTCAAGGTGATGTTTTCTGGGTGGATCATATAGCAGTGCGGACTTGGCACGATTTTCAAGGCATATTTTTGGAGGGACTGTTGGGGTGTTGTAAGTGGTTTTCTCTTGGTTGTAAATGTAATCTTCCTGCTATTATAACTTTCCTGAAGCTAATAAAATATCTCTCTTTGGGTTTCCCCAAATTGGGGTTTTCCCTGGTTCGTTGCCTAAAATTCTAAGTATTACATGGATGTATAATTGTTGTTCATTGTGTTTATTCTGCTACAAAAGTGCTTAGCAATGTGTATTTCTACTCATAATATTTTCTGAATATGGGTTTATACATTTCAGAGTTCATAGATGACAGTTATCTCTAGGTTGCTAAGTGTACGACAAAATATAGTGCATGCTAATTTTGTCATTAAATTTCTACAAGGGACTTCTTGCCCTCTGAGTGACCATCAAGATATATTTGCAATATCGAAGCCCATCTGCTCAACATCCAAGGCTCAGAAGGTGTAGAAAGGTGCCTCAAGGCATGCCCAGTCATCAAAGGACCCAACGCCCTATGACAAGTGTGCAACATCCTCTGAAAGATGCATAACGTCCTAGGTATCACGATCAAATAGTCCTCCAAAGGACCATGTTAAGTGCACAATGGTCAAAGAAATCCACAGAATTCGGTAAGACCAATAATCAAGAGATACAAGTTATCAAATCATACAAAGTAAGCCATCATTTAAAAGAAAAGCCAAATAAGCAATTCACATTTCAAACTTCACATTAGCTCTAGACTTTAGGCAATTTGGCAAGTTTAGGTATGGGAGGACCATCAAAAGACCCTACTAGGTGTGTTAGTACCCAGGTAGAAGAATAGTTCCCAAGAAGACCCATGAAATTGCAAGTATAGTGAATGAAAATGTTTTGGGGTTACTTCATGGTGACGGAGTCATTAACACTCAAGACACTATGCTTAGTCTATTTCCATGAGCACCTTTGAAGAGGGAGAGCTTGTTGCTTGAGATACCCTTTCCTCGACAATGTGTGTATTCCAAACCCCTTTCTTGCCTTTTGAAATTCATTTTATGTATTGCAAGTCTCGTTTTCAAGTTTCAAGCACTTTATTCTTTCTTTTCTTTCTTACTAGCTCTGAATCCTTTTAATTGATATGCATTCAATGCATTAGGACTAAGGGTGATTGCCTCGTAGTGAGGAGGTAGAGCTCAAGCTGACCTTTGGCTTTTGAAGATGGTCATTCATTATCCCATCATTTCTTCTTTCTTTTACAACATTATTTCCCTTTCTATTCATTTTTTCTAGCAGTTGCATCAATCTCGACATTCTAGCCCTTTTTTTCATAGGAGGATGAACCATAGGCCTTTTTGGTGTACATGTTATCACACAAGTTGTAGGTTGAGAAAAGCTCGACCCAGCCACCAATCGATGACAACTAAGAGAGCACCTACCCACTGTCACCTTAGGCAGGTGTTCCCGTCACTTTTGAGGTGAGGTAGTCACCTCAAGGGGGGAATCTCGGTCACCCTAGGGGGGATTGAGATGAAAAGTGAGATGTATGAATGGAAGCCCCTAAAGTTCAAGTTTCTAAATGGAAAGGGAACTTGGAAAAGTGTCTAGAGTGTTGCTTAAGGTTGCCAATGATTTGAGTAACCTGCCAAGTGTTAATACCTTCCCGAGACAAAAAGAAAACCAAGTATATGATATAATATGTTAGTTGGACAAGCAAGTTAAGCTTGTTGTCCCTAATTGCAGCAAAAATCAATGATGTATATCAGCATATAAAGGATTACAAGAGCTGCAAAATAAGTGCCAAAGGTATAATTGAATAAGCAAGAGACAAACCAGTGAAAGCTAGTTTAACTCGACAATGATAAAGCAGTACTTTACAACAAAAGCAAGACTGAAACAAAAATCTTACTACAGTGATATTTATCAGCCTTATGGCTGTAGCAAACCAAGCTTTATAGAAAAAAAATCAGCCAATGAAAGCCACTTCTAACTAGCTCAAAAAGTGTGCTAGGGTTAGTAGTTTGTTAGGGCAAAGTTGTAGCCAATTCCTAGGGTTAGTTGAGGAGATATCTAGGGTTAAAGAGTTAGTTTTTTACAGCCCTAATGGCTGTAGGTTAGTTTTGTAACAGCAGCAAGTTTTAGTGGATGAAAGAGGATGCCTCAATGAGGCTAGAAAACCTAAGGCTCAAGGAACAACTTCCAAGTCAGAGAACTTTAAAACTTGAAACTTTCACGTTTACCAATGCAATGTTTTGTTTCTTCGATGCAACGACTAGTGCCTTTGATTATGGGTTAATGGAGTCAAAAGAAAAGAGCTAGGGCTGCTACTTCCTTGAGGGTATAAATACTCTAAATTCCCCAAGGCAAGCAACCTAGCTAGGGTTTAAAACTAAGGGGTGTATGCACTTATACTTCCTTAGCAAACCCTTGCAAAACAATAATTCTATGCTTGAAATTATGATGAAGCTAAAGTAGGGGTGTATGCACTTATACTCCCTACCTAGCCTTAGCAAAATCAACCTTGAGTTTGAATTACAAATGATAGCAACAAGTTAAAAGCATTATCAATCCAATAGCAACAAGATCAACCATAAGATGCCAAGATAAACCACCACAATAGCAAAAGAATGACCTCCAAGAGATAGCGCATCATCATCATCAAGTCCACAACCAAAGAGACACCATATCATAGCACAAGATAGCAAAAATTTCAGTCCTCTACTTCTCACAATGGAAGAGTTAAGATTTAAAATGAGATCTTATGATCTCTATTTATACAAAATGTCATTCACATAGTTTGTCCACCAAATTTTAGGGTAAACCACAAGATTAGGGGTCAACAACCCTAATCTTGCCCCTTTACACAAACAATATTAATCAATTCATGATTTGCACATAAAAGAAAACCCTAAAGTAAGATGTCACCCTTCTAGAGTGACATTTTGGCACTTTTAGGTCAAACGTTGAGTTGGAGATGATTGAGTTGGGCCTCCAAAGGCCATGTGTCTCCGATCCAACCTTCTATTCAACGATCCAAGGATTCCTTCCTTCAAAACATGCCATGTGTACTCATCACCACCTCAAGCCCCTTAAGGTGACGTTCTAGGTCTCTTAAGCAAATCGTTTGGCTTGTGAGGGCATGGTGAGATCATCCAAGGTGCCTTCTAGGCCTTCAAAGGTTCGTCTTTGTCATTCGGCATGTGGGCCCTTGGCATCCAACCTGTGGGCTTCAAGCCACATGGAAGCCCAAGCTAGGCTTGTTCTTCCAAAACTGTCCACCAACTAGGCCCTGCAAAGACAAATAAGCATGCCCTCCAAGGATCTCAAGTTATAATATCATGGTGAGTAAATCAAATCAATAAATGAGCCACCTAAGCATGTTCATCAAAGATTACCCGGTCAAACAAATAAGTGCTTAAAGACATTATGCAACTTGCCAAGCTTGGATATGGGAGGGTTGACGAGGTGTCCTATTAGGTAGATCTTTCCCTAGGTCAAGGAGTGTTTCCCAAGTGATCCCTCTCTAAGCCATGTGAAGTAGATGAAGTGGTTATGGATCAAGACTCACTGGGCATGGGGTTCATGACATACAAGGGATTGTAGTGTCTCATTCATGGGTGCCTTTGTAGAGGGTGTGTGGCACCTTCATTTGCAATGCACTTTTTCCAAGCCCATCCTCTTGCCATTCTTTGTTTCTTTCATGTTTTAAAGGACGAGTTAAAAGCCATTGTCGTGGCATGGTGTCCAGATAATGACAATGTCACTAACAAATACCTTATGGAAATGAGAACGCTAGCTCGTGATGTGACCCCCTTTCTCTCAGCCATAGAACTAATAGCCATTACCCTAGCTTGGTGACCAGATGATGGTAATGTCATACCGCTAGATATCCATGATCGTGATAGGTCGGCTCGTGATGAGACCTCCCATCCTCCAATTAACCCCCTAAGCATTCATAATCATTTATTCTTGTGGGTCCCCCTTTTCTTATAGAGAAGCGTTTCATTGCTTTCTCGGGGGATCCCCGGGCGAACCATCTGGAAGGTTTATATATAGGCTTTTATCTTTTTAATCAACAGTAATCCCTCTGGGCTTTCAACCCCTTCTTCCCATAGAATGAGGGACAACCCCTTCTTGGGTCAATATACCCTAAAATCCCAAGAGACAAGGAAATGGGGGGGTTTTAGGTGATGGAAAGTGGTAAGTATGGTTGGGAACAGTATGATGACTCTTCAAGGGAGTTCCTAGTAGCAAACCCATTCCCGAGGAAGACCACTTACTAGGGCATAATGTCAACCACCCAGGTGAAACGAGGCAAAAGGCATAATGTCCAAGCATATGTCATGAAATCTAAAGCAGTCTAAGATACAACATACTCAAAATGCATCAAATATTGAAACGACACTCACCATAATACCTGACTTGTACCTCATGGAGCAAGGCCCAGTGCCTCTTGGAAGCCACCTGGTGTGGTGGATGCCATCTGAAAATCCAGACCTCTGTGGTGGTGAGAAGGGTCTCCATCTATGCAAGTGGATATTGTTGGTCATGTTATCGCACAATTTGTACTTTGATCAAAGGAAAGGTAAATGGAAAGCAAATTGGCGTAACTTAAGGTTATCCTATCACTGTCACCTCAATAGGATACCTCTTTCTCTTTAGGGTGGTAGGCCCAGGGGAGACGTCCCCGGTGACCTGGAGATTTGAGAAGGCAAAGTCAAAATGACCAAATAAAGATCGCCTCTCACAAGTCACCACCGATCAGAAAGTCTCGGTTTTATAACCAATGAAATGATAATATGTCAAAGTGTACCTGCCTGGAACAAAGCAACAAGAAACTATATATATTTGCAAGTACACTTGCTGGTTAGCACTTCATAAAACCATAGACTTTCTTAGTAAAAGCAATTGGCTGATAATAATGAAGCAAACAGAAAATTATAACAGCAATATTTATAAGGCAATACTTCACATTAAATGCCTTGCAATAGCTTCAAAAATGACTAAGAATCATTAACCATTGAAATCAGAAAACTGGCATTTGTTGGAAGCAAACAAGACAATGATTAAAACAGCCTTTTCAATTGCTTTTAGAAGCTTTTAATGCTGCAATTAATGGTTGTATCTTACTTTGGTAACAGCAGCAATATTGTTAGTAGGTTAGGTTATTCTAGAGTTAGAGATGGTTAGTAGGAAGCTCAAAGAATATGTTTTGATGGTTGTTTTGATCAATTACTCAAAGGAGAACTTAGACTAGTGCTTTAGGGCAAATGGAGTCAATGATGTGGCAGCAAATGTTGGAGGAAAGTAATGATAGTGGAAGAGTTAAAGAAAAGAGAGATTGATAGATTGGAGTGTTGGTAACCCAAGGCTCCAATTATCAAACCCTAGGGGAAACTAGCTACTAAGGTGTAGGTAACCCTAGGCCTTAGTAGATTTCCTCYCTCCTTAACTCAAGTGATGAAGCAAAATCGGCTAAGATGAAGCAAGTAAGGCTAGGGTGTTGCAATGGCAAGGCCCTAGCAAATGCTTCAAGAAAAATGACCTTTTGACAAGATCTAGTAGGTGAAAGATTTTGAAGCTAGGACAATAACATGTGCTAGTCTTCCTAGGGTTTAATCAAGCAATTTCATAATCTTGAATGTAAATGCAAGATAAATAAAACTATAACCATTCAATTAAGAAGAATTGCAGAAATATTACTTACATACATCAAGAAGAACCCTAGTTGAACACATCCACCAAGAAACTTGCCAAAATAATCCAAATTTAGCCTCTTCCTCAACAAGTGCGCCTAAAATTTCAGCCAAGAAACCCTAAGGAGGGCGCAAATTTCAGTCCTCACAAGTGTGAATGAAAGATCATGAAAAATAAGAGTGATTTTCCCCTTATTTATACAGTTACAATGACCAGAATTAGGTCAAAAAGGCTGACATGGCCAGTTACACATAATATCCAACTTTTACATTAAATGTCGTAAAAAAACCCTAAATCAGGTTGTAAAGATGGCGTCATGCCTTTTTAGGGTGACGTTAGGCCCTTTTAGGGCAACGTTGGCCTCCTGGAATAAAACGTTAGGCCTCCTTAGGCCTCAGGGTCCTGCCACACATGCCACCTGGCACACAACTTCCTCCAAAGTATCCAAAACGTTGGGTGACCTGGATGACGTCATGGGCCTTCCAAGGCCTACATCATGGTGAAAAGAGCAAGACCCCCCTGGGTCCAGGCCTGCCAGGATGTCCTGGTGGAACGTCCTACTCTCTCTACGGTGCAAACCCCTGATCTGTCTCTACCCCTGGCTGGGGTCTCAGCATCCATCTGGGGGGCTTTTAGCCCTATGGAGGTCCGAACTAATCATCTCCCCATATGTACCTGTCCATCGGGTCTGGCCCTGCAACATCAACAAATACGCCCTCCATGGGCTCATAAGTCACAGGGATCATAGCAATGTCAATCACATCTAATCATCAAGTTATTTAAAAATGTGCATGAAACCCCTTCTACCCGGACAAGTGCTCAAAGACGTTATGCTATTCTACAAGCCAAGTTTGGAGGGGACGCTAGGACGTCTTATTGGGCTAATGCTCATTGGATGTGGGATGTTCCCGGGTGAAGTCAAATCCAAGCCATGTAAGTGGATGAGGTGGTAGGGGATGTCTGGGCAATGGGTACAGTGATAGCAGGGAAATGTATGGCTTCCTGTGGGTGCCTTTGAAGAGGGTGAGTTGCACCTTGTCATGGATGCAAATGTTTCCAAGCCCATTCATGCCTTTTATCTTTTATTCTTATTGCTTTTTCTTTCAAGAGACTAGTTGGGCGACACTGCCCCGGCGTGGCGACCAGTGGTGGCAATGTTACCCACAAGCATTTCACGAAAATGAGAAGGTTGGCTCGTGATTAGACCCCCTTTCTCTTGGCTATGCCACCAAGAGCCACTACCCTGGCGTGGTGACCATCTGAATGGTAGTGTCATACTGCTACATGCCTATGGACCTAATAGGCTAGCTCGTGATGAGACCCCCTATTCTCCAACTAGGTCTTAATTTATTATTTTATGGGTCCCTCCATTTCTTGTTGAGAAGCCTTTTATTGCTTTCTCGGGGATCCCTGGGGCGAAGCATCTCAAGGTTTCATTCTTTTGGATTTTATCTTTTGCCAACTACTTTTACCCTCTGGGCCTTTAGCCCCTTCTTCCCACAAGGTAAGGTACAACCCTTGGATAGTTTGGCCAACCCAATGCCCAGACCAGTGTATTGGATGGATGAGTGGGAAAAAGATGAWAAGTGGTAAGTATGGTGGGAACAAACGATGACCTTTCATGAATCCCCCCAGTGGCAACTCAAACCCTATGGGAACCAACTTACTAGGGCAACCTSTCATTCCCCCCAGGTGTGGTCAAGTGGAAAGGCATAAGGTCCAAGCACACATTAGAAGCAAAAAGAATTAAATGCACATATTCAAATGTTTTGATAATCAGAGTGACACATACCATGATACTCGAACTCATTACCTCATGGAGCAAGACCCATTTCTGTTGCAGGACCAGGTCGATGTGATGGATGTTGTTGTTGCTGACAAAGTGGAGGCGCTGAAGAAGAAAAGGATGGGCCCTCCAGGGCCATGCTCAATTCGATCTAGCTCTCGGTACTCCATGTCTAGGACCTGTGGGCCTCGAGACATAATCTCCTTAGTTATCCCTAGGCTTGGGGATAACAGGCCATGTAGTTTCTCGACACTCCATATCTACAACCTGAAGGCCTCAAGACATAATCTCCTTAGTTACCCCACAAAATCGGGATAATGCATGTAACAGCCATTACCGAAGTTTAGTACATTGCGGAAGGCCCCAAGTGTTGATTTTTCATACGCTAGGTTAAGCATGAAGTTCATTCCATTTTAGTGTTTTACTTAACCATAAACAATAATGTTGCAGCTGTTAGAATATAGAAGATTGTGCTCGTTTTACCATTGACGATACCCTCGTCACCCAATCACAGGCCGAAGCCACCCTCCGAGCACCTTGACCTTGACAGAGAAGAGAATCCTGGTAACAATCCAATAGCCAAGAGAGGCTAATGCACCAAGCAAGAATAGAACCCAAGCTGATCAGATAATCCCACCCAGAGGCTAGCGCACACCTTCCCAAAAACTTGCGCACAAGCTACAATTGCACCTGCGCAGATCCAGTTCACTCTGCAACTGCTGAGATATGAATAATGAGAACTGGCGCCCTGTATTTATAGTAGTCTAGGCAGTTTAACTGGGGCTAACTTCTCCTTCTGGGTATTAATAAATTCATATTAAATATATTTCTGCAGCCGACAACCTATCTAGGGTTTCCTTCATTTCTTTGCTTCCTTCCGGAGTATTCTAGTCTCGTCATACGTCACAATAGAGGTCCATACCTCCCGAAGCTACCATAATATTAACAGCAACAACCAAGATCACAAAAAGAAACACCATGCACAAGAACACAAGAAGTATCCTGGGAAACCCTTCTCAACAAGGGAAGAAAACCCAACCAAATCCTTTGCTATATTCTTCAAGAGAAAGACCTTCACCACCAAGAAAGACCTAGCACACAAGAGGGTGCTCAAGCCCTAGAAGACTAGCGCCCAAGAGAGGTGCGCACCTTTTCCCAAGTAGATGTATTTGTTGAAATTTCCAAACTCACAAGAAAGATATGATTCCACAATGGGGAATYATCCCTTACTTATATTAGACTTGTCCTATCAACAAAGGCGTCTATTGGCTCAACAAGGCCGACCTCTCTAAGTCACGTTATAATTATAATTATAATTATTATTATTATTATTATAATTAATATTAACCATATTAATTATCTTTTACAATTATTATTAATCACATTAAGGTGGGGCCGACATGTACCCTTTACGTAACAATTAGGGTTACAGACAGGTCTGACTCTTGACCAACATATAGCAAAGGATCTTATACACCCACTAGTGCTCATCCACTAGGGGCACATCCATAGGGATGTCATAGCTCTGGCCCACTGCATTACACAGAAGAACTAGATCTACACACGTTCACCTATGCTGATCCACAAGCACGTCCACTCTACAGATCTTCTTTCCCACTGCCTCACACAGGAGAATCATCTGGAGTTTTCTCGTCAACTCTGTTGCTCATAGGAGGCTAACACATCATCTTCATTTCTGTTCACATGATGATGCACCCAACACTTTGGGATTTCACACGTTCACCTTGTGCTCAGCCACAGGCACGTCCAACGCATCAAATCGCCTTTCCCACTGGATAATCATCTGGAGTTCTTCTCACTCTCTGAATGGAGGAGGCCATCTCTACGTTCCTAGCTCTGTCTCAAGCAGGAACCACGTACCCTTCTTAGGGGCTTTCTCTCAGGTTTGTAAGCTGAGAGAAAGACTTCACATAGCTGCAATGATCCACACCTCACAGGTTTGTAAGCTGGAGAATTTCTCACATAGTTGCATTCATCAACACTCCCTCTCAGCTAGGGAGGCATTCTTTATCATGCCAAGTCTCACACGGATGTATTTTGAATTTTTTCTTGGTTGGAGCTATCGACACTCCCTCTCAACTAGGGAGCCATTCTTCACGAAGTTAATTTGGTGAAGATATCTGCAATCTGTTCATGTGTAGGAAGGTACTGCATGTGTACAATTTTCCTCTGCATCATATCTCTRAAATAAGGATATTTCATCTCATTGTATTTCGATCCATCAGGAAACACTGGGTTCTCAAGGAGCTTTACTCACGGCTCTTGGTTATCATCATAGGATCCATCTCATGGTCAAGTAAATCTGTCAGAAGCTTGTGAAGCCACATTACTTCGCACGCTTGATGCTTATATACTCTGCCTTTGTGGTACTCGCGGCTATAGAGTTTTGTTTCCTGCTGCATTAGGAAACCATGGAAAACTTCACGATAGAACATCAGCGGGATGCGCTTTTCCAGTTCACTGTACTTTATGCTCAATCTGAATCGGCATATCCTGCAAACTCAAGTCTATACTAGAGGCATATCTTAGGCCATATCCAACTATGCCTCGTATATATCTCAATACATGTTTTGTTGTTGTCTAGTGAGTTTGTCTCGGTTGACTCATGAAATGACTAGGCGCATTCACTGCATGGCATGAATCAAGTCTAGGGTTGACCAAATATATTAGTGATCCAATCAGTTGTGGATCAGTCTCGTCTAAATCATCATCAATCTTCTTCTTGAAATCCATCACGGTGGATTTTGCATTCTGTCATACTAAACTTCTTTAATATTTTCACTGTATATTTTCTTTGACTCAGGAAAATCTTATTGGTCATTTGTCATACTTCTTGTCCCAAGAAGTAGTGCATCATACTCAGATTCTTCATCTCGTATTCAGAAATCAAGGATTACTTGTAACAACAACGCTTTCGGAATAAGTCATCAGGATCAGGCTCTCGTCACCAACATTGTAATGATATAGGTTTGGATCAGCAACACTCTTGTTGAAATCCAAACTTATCGAGAATCTATCTATCTAATATGGTTTCCAACTCATGGATGGTAGTACGGATGGAAGTGTATCTGGTTCACTTGATTAAGTGTCTCGTCATAGACAACTACCTCTGTTTATGAGAAACCTCTGGCTATAGATCTCGTTTTGTATTTCTTGACACTTTCATCAGCTGCATGCTTTACCACAGAGTTCCCTTTCTGGTCCCTGAATAATATCTTATACATCATTCTTTTAAGATATACTGGTATTCTTCTGTTATGGCATCTTGCCATATCGGTTCTCTTGTTGCTTCTCTAAGACAAGGAGTCTCGGCGTCAATGAAGTGGCTCATGACTGAAGGATAGCTCGAAAATCTCTTTTGCTTTCTCAGAATGTGCCTTGAGAGGTTTGTATGTTTCTCTGCCTCTAGCAGAGTGAGTCTAGGTAGGCATTTTATGCCCTATTGCAATATCTCTGAACATATCAACTGGAGAAACTGGAGAAATTGGATAACCTGGAGTAATGTCTGTCTCCCTCTGAATTGTTGAAGGGGGAGAAGGTATTGTCTCACTATCAATCTCCATCTAAGATTCTCTGGGTCTTTGAAAAACTGTCTCTTCTTCAAGGACAACGTCTCTGCTTGTCTCAATCTGTCTCTGACTAGGGATGTCTTTGAAGATTCACTATATCATTTCTTCCTAAAGGATCTAGCTTGGACTTCTTCTCTTTGGGTACATGAAAATACATTGGGCACCCAAATAAACTGAAGTGTTCAATCTCAGGCTTCATTCCGATGAAGACTTCTTCGGGAGTTATGTTTTTCAAAGTCTGGTGAAGACTCTTGTTCTGCACATATACTGTGTCATGCATGCTTCTTCCCATGGAATCCTTTAAAGACTCTAATCATGCTTTGTAGCATTGGTTGTCTCAATGATGGTTCTATTCTTCTTCTTTCTCAAATGGTTTTGGCTCCTTCTGAGTCAAGCGACTCCCTCTGAAGGATAAGCATCTTCTTTTCTTGTTAACCTATCTGGAACAAGAAAACAAAAAGAACCAACACAAGAATATCTCCTCAAGGAAAATAATGAGTACATCTCTAGAATCAAAACATTTTAAAGAATATTGTCACAGCTACAACACCTACTTGTGATGTAGCAAACTTTTAGAAATATAGGTTAGAGGAATGACAATTACAACAATCAAACCTGGAGTCTTTACTTTGAGTGTGTTGTTTCTCTAAATGCACTGAGATCCCTCTGGATCCATGAATTCAACAAAGGTTCCTTCCTCCTGCAATTTCACTCATGACAATGATACAAATAATATATACAAGTGCATACCTGAGGATGCTGATATGATTTCTCTAATGGCTCTTGGCTGATCTCTATCCTCTAAGATTTTTATGAAGAAGATAGTCACAGTGTCACCTTTTGTCATCTTTTTTATTTTGAAGTTGGCCCTTCAAAGTAAGGGCTTGAGTAGGTGATTGGCTTCCTTGTCTTGACGTCATCTTCCTTCCATTCATTGATAGTTGTCTCTGGTAAACCCTTTTGTATTACCCACAATAAGCCTTCCTCTGAAGTCTTGTCTTTCAAGAACTTTGAAGTTGCTTGATCCATCAAGCTTATCTTCCATCATAGTTTTGTTCATCACAATTTTAGGTTCTTCACAACCCTTTGTCAACTAAGCTAGAAAACCTAACGGTTAGGCTAGGCTAGCACTTTTAGGTTTTATTGGACTTATGACTGCCAACAATAAGCCTTTGAGAGATAGGAGAACACTGGTGAGCTGAAGAGCTCCTTCAATGAGTTTGCAGAAACCCTAATTCTGAAATTTCTGTAGAAATTAGCAAAACCCTAGGGCCAAAATTTCAAAATGCTCGGAATTTCATTTTGAGAGTCTCTGGAGGTATGTTGGAGAAGGCCGTACTCTCCTAAGCCAAAGAATACCTCAGCATTCAAGTTTTAGGGGCTGAAACACCCAAAGAAGAGGGTCGTACGGAATTTCTAAGAGCCCTAGGAGGGTCGTACAGAACTGCAACAGAAGGGGGATGACTGGTGAAAGCTTGTAGCTTGTGCAATGGGTTCTTTCAAGACCTATGCTCTAATACCATGTTGATTTTTCATAAGCTAGCTTAAGCATGAATTTCGTTCCATTTTAGCATTTTACTTAACCATAAACAATAATGTTGTAGCAACCAAGATCACAAGAAGAAACACCATGCACAAGAACACAAGAAGTATCCTAGGAAACCCTTCTCAACAAGGGAAGAAAACCCAACAAAATCCTTTGCTATATTCTTCAAGAGAAATACCTTCACCACCAAGAAAGACCTAGCACACAAGAGGGTGCTCAAGCCCTAGAAGACTAGCGCCCAAGAGAGGTGCGCACCTTTTCCCAAGTAGATGTATTTGCTGAAATTTCCAAACTCACAAGAAAGATATGATTCCACAATGGGGAATCATCCCTTACTTATATTAGACTTGTCCTATCAACAAAGGCGTCTATTGGCTCAACAGGGCAGACCTCTCTAAGTCACATTATAATAATAATAATAATTATTATTATTATTATTATTATTATTATTATTATTATTATTATTATTAACCATATTAATTATCTTTTACATTTATTATTAATCACATTAAGGTGGGGCCAACCTGTACCCTTTACATAATAATTAGGGTTACAGGCAGGTCTGACTCTTGAACAACATATAGCAAAGGATCTAATACACCCACTAGTGCTCATCCACTAGGGGCACATCCATAGGGATGTCATAGCTCTGGCCCACTGCATTACACAGAAGAACCAGATCTACACACGTTCACCTATGCTCATCCACAGGCACGTCCACTCTACAGATCTTCTTTCCCACTGCCTCACACAGGAGAATCATATGGAGTTTTCTCGTCAACTCTGTTGCTCAGAGGAGGCTACCACATCATCTTCATTTTTTATCACACGATGATGCACCCAGCACTTTGGGATTTCACACATTCACCTTGTGCTCAGCCACAGGCACGTCCAACTCATCAGATTGCCTTTCCCACTGGATAATCATCTGGAGTTCTTCTCACTCTCTGAATGGAGGAGGTCATCTCTACATTCCTAGCTCTGTATCAGGCAAGAACCACGTACCCTTCTTAGGGGCTTTCTCTCAGGTTTGTAAGCTGAGAGAAAGACTTCACATAGCTGCAATGATCCACACCTCACAGGTTTGTAAGTTGGAGAATGTCTCACATAGTTGCATTCATCAACACCAAGATGGAAAGTGTTTACGGGGGGGAACGGTACGTTACCCTTATCAATGCCTCCCAATAGTACCCTTGTTCCCCAAGAGTGACAACACTGGACTAGGATACCAATGATGGCCACCAAGGTGAAACAAGGAAAAAGGCATAACTTCCAAGCTTATGATTCATTATCTGACTTCAACACATGATCCTCACCTAAATGCCTAATGCATTAAATATGACACTTTATATGAAACAATGACTAGTGTACCTTATAATGTGCTAGACCACCATCATCCGATGAACCATGTTGATTAAGCATGATAAGCTGAGTTGAATGAGGAGGAAGGCATCTGAGGGGTTGCTTCCTATGGAGAATGTTGATCATCATCATCATCATCATCGGGATCACTGTCTTCATTGCAGGCCATGAGACATGATCTCCTCTAGTTACCCCTAAGTGAGAGGGGGTAACACAGTAGAAGCCAACTAAGGTTGAGCTTCAAAATTGGTTTGAAGTGCATGTTCACTCATTTGCTTCCCAAGAAAATGCATATTTAGATGAAGATATCACAAATTTCAAGGATAAGTACACATTTGAGTGATTGCATGACATTTTTTGGGATAACTCCCAATAAATTTGTATGAATCATTAGAAAGGCTCACTAAGCAACCTCATTGTTGGTTTCCACAGTCAAGAATTGAATAGACTACTGAGAATTTGATAAATATCCAAAAATATGACCATGAATTTAAGTGGACAGTCGATTTTTGGGTCAAAGGCACCATGGAAGGTTATGCTTAAGAATTTGCAAATGAATGTCACCATTATTTGAAAAAAGCATTAGAATTTTTCAAGAAAGGACCACGTGGAAGACTAATTGACGAAATCCCATGTGGATAAAGATGTTGATGGTGGAACGTGGTATGGCTCTAAGCCCCACTACGATGGAAGCGTAAGTTCTATGTGGGGGGCTGAAATGGTAGGAGGACTTGATGACAGAGTTAAAGATTATATGAAGGATGGGATTGAGGTGATGCGAGAGGATGTTTGCTATATCACCTATACAGTATACTCCTCGCCAAACTATGATTGGCTACAATGAGACTTTTCAGGGGGTATCGTCTTTATGACCCTTGCAGATCAAGGACCGCTTTGGATGGCTCCACGGATAGCACCAAAATTCAATAAAGTCTGTCACAAAGAATATATGAAGGATGGGATTGAGGTGATGTGAGAGGATGTTTGTTATATCACCTATTCAGTGTACTCCTCGCCAGACTATGATTGGCTACAATGAGACTTTTCAGGGGATATCGTATTTATGACCCTGCCACTCATCGTGTGACTAAGCATCATGAGGTTATCTCTTCCATGACTTCCTTCCAGTGATGATTCCGACGATGATAATCAACATGTCTCCATGGAACATGCCTCTTCTTCTTCAACAAAGTTACTCATTGATAACTCTCAGTTGTTGTAGTAAATCTTACCACATCTTCATCAACTCTTGGTGCACCCATGGATACCTTTTCGAGCTCTTCTTATGGACAATCTTTGGGGACTTTTATCCCTTATCCTAGGGATAACTAAGGAGATCATGTCTCGAGGCCCACAGGTCCTAGACATGGAGTGCCGAGAGCCAGATGACTTGAGCATGGCCCTGGAGAGCCCATCTTTTCTTCAGTGCAACCCACCTATCAGCAGCAGCAGCGTCCATCCCACCAACTTGGTCCTGAAGTAGCAGTAAGTCTTGCTCCATGAGGTAATGAGTCCGAATATCATGGTATGTGTCACTCTGATTTTTGAAGCACTTGAATATGTTGCACTGAATTCTCCTTCATTTCATAACATTTGCTTGGAAATTATGCTCTTTAACTTGTTCATACCTGGGAGGGTGACATAATGCCCTAGTAAGTTGATTCCCCTTTAGGATGAGTTGCCAATGGGTGAGTCTGTGAAAGGTCATCGTCCATTTCCTCCATACTTACCACTTTCCATCATTATTCCTCTGATCTCCCCCCACCTTGGTTCAGGGCATTGGGTTTGCCATGCTAGGAAGGGTTCTACCTTGCCTTGTGGGAAGAAGGGGCTAAAGGCCCAGGGGGTAAAAGTAGCTGGCAAGAGTTAAAAGCTAAAATGAAACCTTTGAGATGCTTCGCCCAGGGATTCCCGAGAAAGCAATAAAAGGCTTCTTAGTAAGAAAAGGGGACCCATGCCCAAAGGGGTTGGATCCAATGGTGGAAAGCGAGGAGTTTTTCACCGTTGGGCAAGGTTCAATTCTCGTGAGGGCTTTAC
>ML783524.1:536874-564311 GCA_009831015.1 Picea engelmannii | reverse complement strand
GGTGAAGTCTCAGGGTCAGATCTGAAGTGTAACCCCTCCAAACGGACTAGATCTAGATCTCAAAAACGCCCTCCTTCTCTTCAATTCGCCCCACTGCTCAAGAAATAATCTGAGCCATAAAACTATCTCAGAAAGCACTAGATTTGATGTCCACGGCCCTATAATGAAAACCCAAGTGATAGAATCCTCAACGGCCCTGCCAATCTCCTACAGCGAATCTCTCTGCAAAGATGGTGCGCCCCCCTTGCTGGAAACCCCCAATGGTGCGCCCTCCTCCTCTTCCTGTGCCTGTGGCTATGTAAAACCTCCTGCACTGATGTAGATCTGACTAGAATGGTGTGGGAGAGTATTGCATCTCCGAGACCAAGCTTGGGACAAGCTAGGTGGAATCTTTCACCACCGAATCGTCCTCTAGGGTTTGTTAAGTCAAAACCCTCAAAACCCCCAAGAGATGGGCTCACTAGCTAAAGCCAGATATAAAACTAATAAACATACATGAATGATGAGAAGAGGCCCTTGCCTTTCCTTTATACTTTTTGCTCTCCTTGTCCCTCCAAAGTGACTTTCATTTTATTAATATTTAATTAATTAATTAAATCACTTTAATTAATTAATTAACCTTTTTACCTCTGAAAAGCTCCTTATCTCTCCTTGTGGCTTCCCTGGCCACTGAAAGTCACTTCTAGCCATCCCATCCTGTAGTGTTGCTCCTCCCGATTCCAATGAGCTATTACACTGAGAGGTTCCTCCAAGTAATGTGCCCAAACTGACCTCTTCAGTGATTTTAATTAACTTATAGCTCAAAATAGTCAAAATCATGGAAATCGTCGGAATGCAATGAAACCAAAGCCAACCTGTGTGGAATGGCTCATAATGATGGAATATGGTGATCAATCCAAGCTGGACCCCACAATGCCTCTCAAATACCCCTGTACTCGCTATAACATCCATCTGGCTACTCTGGTCATCATAAATCTCTGCACTGTGATGATGTCCCAAAGTGGGGACATTACATACTAATCTTTTTAATCTTCCCTGAATAACATGTTTTAACTATCCGCAGAAATCTGCATGCTTTTTAGCCCACTAGTGATTCTAGCAAACATTACTATTAATTATTACTGAGCACAAAAAAGAGACTTATATCTGATTACCATCAATTCAAACTTGTATCAAGTGAAAAAATTTGAAACTAGAGAAGGTCAAGCTCAGAATATTATTCCCAGTTCCACCAGTAGATATAATTTACCATCAGATTCCAGAAAACAGTGTTATTTAAAAGCCAGTGCTACAAGATACATGGGTTTTATTTGTGTGGATTGACTTCTTAGCAAATACTTCCAAGATCAAGTATTCAGGTTTAAAATCCTGAGAAGCCTCACCACACAAAACAAGAAAATCAACAAGTTTAAACTGGGAAAACAGTTGTATCAAAAGATCAGCATAAAGCCTGGAACTCTCAAGATATGATTAGTGATACTGTAGATTGGAAATAACCTAAAGCATTATCAAATGAAACATAACAGCAAATATCAGATTATTTTGACCAACATCAAACCTAAATTAGATTCAGTTTGAAAAGCCTGGATATTACCATACTAAACTGTGCTTGCTAGATTGTGGTCGATGATGTGAATGTTCTTTGTAATGCTTGCTATTACGCCCCATGAGTTGGCAGACACCCTATTATGCTACAGATCCTGCAAGCCAATCAACAGCAAACATTTTCTGCTATCAAAATACTTTTAACCCGGTAAAGGAGATAAATCAGTCAAATATTAATTTTTATGGGTCATGACAACAATAACAAGAAGTAGATGAAATATAGAAATATGTCCTCAAAGAAAAAAGGGGTTGTTTCTATGGTAGCCAACACCAATGACACCAGCATGCTATGGCATCAACATCTCAATCACACCAATTATGGATCTTTGCAGCATATGAGTCAACTACATATGGCTAATGACCTTCCATAGATTGAACAACCCAAAGGTGTGTGTGAGGGGTGTGTAATGGGGAACATCATCGGGAGTCCTTTTCTAAGGACAAAGCGAGGTAAGCTTCTCAACCTCTTACACTAGTTGATAGTGATATCTATGGACCTAGGGCTACATCTTTTGTTGGGGGAGAAAAGTACTTCCACACCTTCATTGATGATTTTTCCTACTTTCTTTGGGTATAAACCATTAAATCTAAGGATGAGGTGATTGGAAAGTTCCAGGAATTCAAATATCTTGTGGAAAATCAAAACAACGGGAAGATCAAATGTCTTACGATCGAGGCGGAGATGAATATATTAGGAATGCTTTCCAATCATTTCTTGTATCTCATGGAATCTCTTGGCATAGAATCGTTCCTTACACTCCACAGCAAAATGTAGTTGAAAGAAAGAATAAGGCTACAATGGAGATGGCTCACTACATGATCCACTCCAAGAAAAGGAAGCTTTCATTATGGGGAGAGACGATTGTTTGTGCAACCTATATCAACAATAGAACACCTATTTGTGATGTCATTGGTATGACTCCTTAATAGAAATGGTATGGCAACAAACCTACTATTTCGCATTTCAGAATTTTTAGATCGAGTACATGGGCCTATGCTGCTAATGAGAGGCAAAACGTTGGGATCCTCCCTAGGGGTGAAATGGGGGGTCAAAGGGACCACTAGAGTAATAATAGTGTAGTTATTGTGGCCATTCAATGTAAGGTGGACTACGCCCACTATGTTTGTTATTATTAAATAAGGCCCACTAGGTAGTTAGTATTGAATATATGTAATGTGGTCTCATTAAAGAAGGTCCACTAGGTAGTTAGGAGGTGGTTATGATTAGGGTTCTCTAGCTAACGATAAATAAGAATGGAGTCTTCCTTATGGAGCATGTATTGGAGATTTGTATTAGAGCTTAGCTTGTTAGGAGGTTGCCCCCTCTAAGAGGCAAGTGAACAAGAGTAGATATTTCCATAAAAGAATCATTGTACGGCGTCACCCTATCCTAAAGGTTTTGATATTGAATAAAGTGTTAATCATTTCTAAATATCTTTTTTATGATTCAATTACAAGGGTTAAGGACCATAACACAAAATACATATACATCTCCAAACTCCTACTGCACTCTGGTTGGCTATAGTGAAACTTTTCAAGGATAGTGCCTTTATGACCCCACCACTCACAAGTTGGTTGACTATAGAGAGGTTATTTTTGACGAAGCTCCTACTCACAGTCCCCTAAGATATTTCCCATTACTTGTTTCAAAAGATTCTTCAGATGGACCTCAACATGCTTCCATGGAACATACTACTTCTCATCACCATGCAGGTCCTCTTCCCAGATGATTCATGTCATGTTTTAATGGACCCTTCTCTTTCACAATATGATGTTGGCCCTCTCTCTACTTCTACAAGTACTCTCTCAAATACTCCTACAATATCTAGGCAGAGTCATATGGCTGATGTGGACCCTACTGACGACTCATTCAGTCTTTCTCATTGCAAATGTCTCTTCACTTTTTTAGGATACTCTTGTCAGTGGCTCATCCTTTCCTCATGTTGCAAATGCTCCTAACAATTTGACTCCACTATTAGGTGATGATGGTAACACCGTTTATGATTCGCTTGTACCAATTACTTTTCCTTCAAATTGGTTAAGGCCTATACCTAAGTGGGCTATATCCACTCTTGTTGATGGGGGAAAGTTTCTTGTTGGTCCATCCATGTGCTATCAAGGGGAATCTCCTCCACCTCGGGCCCTTCTTGCTCAGATCACTGATTGTTTTTAGGATGAATTTGATGCAACAAAGTCTCTTGTTGGCTTGTTTGAGCACTATCAAGAGGAACCTTCTCAACCATGGACCATTACTTAGTTTTCTAAAGTGCTCACCAAACTACAAAAATAGTTTTCTAAAGTCCCCACCAAACTACAACATCTCCCACCTAATCTCTTTAGAGCTCAATCTCGACGATTGATGATCTTGTTGGCTTTATGAAGGAGCAATGTGGAGTTCAAGGGGCGTGATTTGGCCCACTACTCAACATTAAGGGGAGAAGTAAATGTTGTATTCTTATATTGTAATGAGTTTTCTTTGTGGCCACCTATTCATCTCAAGGGGGGATGTTGGATTATCGATCTACTATATACATCTAGCCATAGCCCATTCATATGTATCATTATGTATTTGTAATTATGGCTAAGGCCATATTTTATTTCTTTTACTGTATTACTAATTTACTAGATATGGTTAAAGCCAACCTAGTCAAACTTGACATATAGGCTCAATCACTTGGGGTGTGGCCCATAAACCCCTTTTAAGGGGACACCTCACTTGAGTTATGTATAAATACACAACTCAAGCTCTCATTTGTACCATCTCATCTTGTGATATTCTTGATTTGAAATACAAAGTGTTATAAGCCCAAAGGCACTCAATTTTGTCGTCCTCTCTTGTGATTGGCTACTAAAAATTTCCAATGCAAATTGACTTCAATGCAAAACAGAAATTTCACCTCTTTGACTAGAGGTTTCCCACATCTTAACCCTATGAATTTTCAACCTTAGGGCTATTATGAAATATAGAACAAAACAACAACGGAAAGCGAAAAATATTTCAATTCTTAATAACTCAATCTTCTAGGCAATCCAAGGAGAAAATATGCCAAAGTGATTTGATATGTTTCATCCTTCTACGGCCATATTATCATGCATAAACCAGATCTGAAAACTCAATTTTACAGCAATAACAACAATAGTAAAACGGCCCTTAATTCTTCAATTATGATGTTAAATCACTTCACATAATTTCCCTTTACTTATGTCAAATCAGCAAGACATACATAGTTGTAACTAACAATTCATGAAGAACAATAATATGCATAAAATGATACCATACCCTTATCACAAGGCTCGTACAATCCACTAGCTCTCCAAAACCCTAGCTAGGGAAAACAACGAAAAACCCTAACTCAACCAAGGAGCTCCAACATGTATGAATCACTCGAACAAGTCCTCCAAGGCAAGGCGTCCTCTTCTCTTCTTCTTCTTCACCAAATACACCCTAGGGTTTAATCACAAAACCCTAATCTCAAACCTCTGAGGGATGAAACCCTAAGCCTAGACCTCAAGATGCTTCAAGAAGATCATGAAACCCTAGCAACTCCAAGAGAGATAAGATAAGATAATTTTATCAATGTCCAACTAATGACCACAAAAGTAGGTCAAAGGGAATGTTGAGTACAATGATGTCAATACAATGCAGGAGTACCAAAAGGTCTCTTATAAAAGACGAGATGCAGAAAGTAAAGTGTAATAAGGTGGAGTAGTAGAAAGTGAGATCTACCCCAAGGCATGAATACCCTTAGCCTCGAGCTCAGATACCTTCACTGGTGATGGGATGTACCGTAGGAGAAGAAGATCTAAGGACAAGAGGAACCAGAAGAAAGAAAGTAAATATGTCATGTAATGAATCCATCTCTCCTACCATCTGAGGTCGAATGAAGAAATTTGAGTAGTCATTTGTCTCGAGGGGGACCTGGTGGGGTGTCTGGATCGTCCACTGCGTTGTTGACTGGTAGAGGTAGTGCATCGACGAGGTCTGAGGGATCTCATCCATCTCGTGGGAGGGGATCTAGTCTAGCCAAGTCGCTGTGATCTCGCGAAATGAGGGAAGGTCCCACGGGTCCGCACCGATCTGGAGTCCGAGGCTACGCTAGTGTCAGTGTGTCTCTTACTGCCCCTTCCTGAGGGTAGCACCAGGAAGAAGGAGGTGATCCATCGAATAGGGTCTAATCTCATAGGAGGCTAAAGATTATGGGCTCGAAGCCTAAGGACTTCCTGTATGTATAAGGCTAAACACAATTGATACAAATACCTGAAGAAGCCTGTGAGGGTCTAAGTCCCATGAATAAGCAATGAAACCGCCCCTTGATCTCATAGTAAATGGGACATCAGAAGATGAAGTGCTCCTCAATCTCGACCTCCTGTAGTTGGCATAACTGACAGATCCTGTTTGGTTGGTCAATCTGGTGGTCTGTCTCTACCCAAAGCCTATGAGAGCCCACTCTAAACTGGACTAGAAGAATGCGAAGAGCATTTACCCAATGTCGAAATGCATATTGTGGTCGAACGATGAACCCATCCCTAAGCTCCAAGAAATTCTCAGCATAAAACTCCATCTTTAGGGTGTAACCCACCAGGGGGGTTAACCCAAGTGATCTGGATAAACTGCCTATAAATGTCATCTATGATGATCTTGTTCAACACTTGTCTGGTCGGTAGGAGATGGCCAGGCACATCCAAGGAATACCGAAATAGAGGGAGGCAATCAATTTGAATGCCCACAGACCCTAAAAGATCTAAAACCCTAGCAAACCAACATCGAGCTCAGCTCAATGGGCTAGAGAGGGCAATGGTCTCAGAAGAGCAGTAAGCTAAGTACGGGTATTGGTCTTGCCCCTTCGCTGAGTCGACTAAGCTTTTCGAATGCGATAAAGAAAAGAGACCAATCCGAACACTCTCTCAAGTCGGAAGGGTCGAGCTCCAAACTCTACTAAGATGATGTGATGAGGAACTGTTTGCTTGCATCTAATGATGCACAAAGGAGAAGGATCTGGACTCTCTCAACTGAGGCCCAATCAGACTCCAGTGAGGAAGGCCCGCAGATCTTTGACCCATACAGAATAGTGGGTCGGATAAGGGAGTCCATGAGAGACATCTTGGATGAGATGTCCTGAAAGTGATGGCGGAAACATTGTCTCTCGAGAGGGCTAAAGACCCATAACCCTTGGCAATCCAAGGCTAGAGGGTCGGTCGCAAACTGAAACAAGGTCCAAAAAACCATACTCCCAAGTACATGTAGGCATTGGTGATCTCAATCTCCTCCCCACTGAAGAAGAAATGAAGGTCTATGGACTTCTTCGACAGTTGAAGATCATAACCTTGGTTTTACCCAGGTTGACCGTCAACTGTCGAAGGTCGCAAAAGAGAGTTAGAGCATCCAACTGTCGTTGTAATCCCGCTGGAGACGAGGCTAGGAGGACCACATCATCGACAAAAAGCAAGATGGATATCAGAACTTGGTGGAGGAGACACCCATCACTGTCCTAGATATGCTCATGGAGAAAGGCCTCTAGCTCATCAATATAAATCCCAAACAATGTGGGGGAGAGGGGGCGGCCCTTTTTAACTCTGATGGTACACTTGATGAAATCTAACATCCAGTGAATTGTGCAGAGACGACCAAGAAATCAAATGAAGAGCTAAGAGAGAGAAGATGACTAGTGTGCTCCTCATCTAGGTCACATCTCTATACAAGAGTGAAATACAAATGAACGGAATGATATATGACAATCATCTCCAACGTCTTCTTCTTCACAAGAGTAAACCCTAGTCACAAGAGCAATATCCACCAAAGATGTCCTCCTCCCATGTATAACTTCTCCTGGGTTTCCTCATGAACCCTAGCAAATCACTCCAAGATGTCAAGTACAAAGAGAAGAATATGACGATGATGATGATGATGATGAAAGGACTCTCTCCTTCCTCTATATATATGGCAAGTAAAGGAGACCAATAATACAATGTGGGCCCATGCCCTTACAAGCAACCTACAATAAACACTTGTAGGCCTACACAAGTGAAGCACTCCTCTCCAAAGTATGCAAGTCATACTCCAAGGTGATGTCATACACAATAAGGGCTCCAAGATTATAATGTCCCTTTCTGAGTGAGGACTACAGAGAGGAGGGCTTAGTAGTCTAACCATCCCCTCTAGACTATAGCCAGGAAGAACAAGGGAAAATGTTCATTTGATGTCATTTCACTAGGGAAATGTTATAATTTGAAAGTGACATTAAGTGACTAAGTGGAAAAAGGTAATTAAGCACTTAAGTGAATATTAAATCAAAAAACTTGGGAAAAGCACTTAAGTGAAGAGTCAACGAAGAATTAGGGTTTCAGTGGATATAAGGAGAGGAAAAGCGACCTAATGGGTCATTATTGATGATTTTGAGAATTGAAACCAGAGCTCAGAGGAGAAACCCAGATTCAGGCGAATTTGAGGATACTTGTGGATTCCAGGACGAAGACACCGAGGGATTGGATTCGGTGTTGAGAGACACACCCTAGCCAGTCGAGGAGACCACACAGGTTTTTCATTGCTTTCATTATAGATGTACAGTCAGATTGAGCGTGGAGATCAGAGATCCAGCTCCAGCAGTCAGATTCTAGTGTGAGTTCTAGAGGAGACATCAGAGGTACACTGGGTTGCTCTTCTTGAGGAGGCCAAGCGAACCTAAACCCTCAGAACCCATTTGAGATCAGGGGAAGGCGCTTCATTTGAGCCATCCAGCACATTTTTCCAAGCCTTCTAGCCATCAGGGCGTCGCTTTCAGCCAATGGAGTTGCACCGTGTTTGACAGATAGAGGAGATATCACAGATTCTCAGATCTACTCATCTAGAGGGATAGCGAGCCAGATTCCTTCCACCCCATTGGAGAGGGAGGCGGGGCGCTCCATTCAAGACAAGTTCCATCAAATTCTGATGATGGAATCTACTTGGGCGACTCTTTTAGTGTTAGCCAACGTGAGGGCATTCCCAGCAGTTGGACAGATTACTTCCAACGGTGACAGAGAGATCCAAGAGCCTAGCAACAGCACATCCATCCAGGGTGAGTCTTCTAGGGAAGAAGGCGACTTCATTGGGACAAATCTCATCAGATTCGGAAGAGTCTTGCACGTGCATGCATCATATTCATCTTCCGGAAGCAGATCCAGCGCTGCATGCCACAGTAAACCCACGCATGTCATAGATCGGGCTTGCATGCCAATGATCTAACGACGCATGTTAGTTCTAGGTATTGTTCCATGCTTTTACTAGTATTCCAGTATAGATCTAGTCATTTGAAGGTCTAACTGAAGACTAGTTTGGCTATTTTTACATGCATGCAATCTGCGTGTGAAGTTTTGTACATGCACGTCATTATTGTAATTGCTTGACTATTCAATATATCTTAAACAAGTTGTTCCACCTGAACCCACATGCAAAATCACCAAGCATGTTAAATTCAAGTTATCAAACGCAATCAGAAACCTAAATAACCCATTCAACCACCCAAAGAGTATCATATTTGTGACAGACAGGGTCAGTAGGGAGTTAATATCCAGATCTATGGATTTGGGATATTACAAAGATTATGTAGCTACACAAGGTGTGTCCAAACCTCTCTTTCATAAGCACATATGGACTTTATCGCACCTCCTAATCCATGTGCTCCTCCAGGTCCACTCCCCCTGCATGAACACTGTCACAACCCAGGTGCCCCCAAACCAACTCCAAGCCTCCATACAGGAATCCAAGCTACCCCATGTTGTCTAGGGCTTGATGCCCTCTTCTAAGATGCACAACATTCCTCCTCCTAAGTAGGGCATTCTCAAAGAAAGTGATCATTGTCATAAGCCATGTGCTCCTCCAAGTCCACTCCCCCTACATGAACACTGTCACAACCCAAGTGCCCATGAACCAACTCCAAGCCTCCATACAATAATCCAAGCTACCCCATGTTCTTTAGGGCCTAATTCCCTCCTCCAATATGCACAAAAATCCTCCTCCTAAGTAGGGCATTCTCCAAGCAAGTGAAACTCTCCATGTGGCCATTATGAAGAATGCCCCCCAACCATCGAGAGAACTCCAACACCCTACAGAAGAATGCCAAGTAAGCAACCAGCTAAGGTCAAGCAACCATTGAGAAAGCTATCTCCAATGTGCAAATCCATCATGGACCATCTCCCATGCACCAATCCATCTCGAACAATCTAGGGGCTAAACATAGACCATGTACCCAAAATCTCATGAAGCACCCCTAAACATGGTGTAAACACTTTCAAAGTAACCCGAAAGCTCACATTGGCAGCTATTTCTCTTGGGCACACATGTGTATTTCTTTTTCAACACTTGTGCTTGGCTTTTGCACTCTCTCTCTAGTGCACTTATGAGGAGGCTATTTCAATATTTGGGTGAGATTTGGTTCCATTAATTCTTCTGTTGACCCTTATAAATCTCAACATCTCCCCCCTCTGCCCCTCCTCATATTTCCATCTACAATGTTGACATTGAGCTAGGTCCTCATTCTTATATCTAACCCCTACTCCTCTTATTTCTTTATTCTAACATTAATTGATCATATTCTTTCATGTATTCTCATGTATATATCAGTTTAGCTTACTTTATGCTTTTAAAGTAGCCTTAAGTACTCCTGCCGGGGCTTATCATTAATTGTACTATTTTTATCCAATGCCATTGACCTACTCATTGGAAATTAATATAATTATATGTAATATACTTTATGTATATTACATCCTGCATATTTCTTTTCAGTTCATTGGGATGTGCACTGCAACCTGTGGTCTATAACCCCCTCCCAAAACTGAATTCTCTTCGCAAGCTCGTGGAAACACTTACTGCTCTGATAACCTGCTAGTTTTCAAAGCACAAATGCACGAAATAAGGCAGACAATGTAGTGAAGAAACTTCCATTCAATTTGATGCTTCCGTATTGCAGAATAACACGTATAATAATACACAATGGTCTTAAAATTCGTTGCTGAAGATAGGGATAGATCTTCAAACCAAAATAGATCTAACCCAAAATTGCTTGCCCTATCTTAAAATATTGATTTTAGCTTTTGCTTTTCTTGCATACTTCTAAATTCAAATCTTACGCCTATTTTGTCAAAATAGGATCAAAATTGGGCTTACTTATCATGACAGTATTCAGGTCCTATGTTGTAGGATTCTTGCTATTAGCCTTCTCGATTTATTGAGTTTTTCAAAGTTTCAAAGAGTTTTTATTATGACCTTGTCATTGGTTCATCTAAGTAAATTAATGCTGTTTGTAATTCTGAAAATAAACTGTGTTTGTGATTCATCCTCACTCTCCATGTTAAGAGACGGCATGTTTAACATTTCCTAAGAGCATTAGGACTTTCCATGTTAAGTCTGCATGTTTAACATTTCCTAAGTGCATTAGGAGTAGCTCATGTTCCGACCTTGCAGTGTGTACTATGAGCCAGTAGTCACTTTGCTGATGTTCATTTCATTTGTCTATGAAGGTGTAGTGGTGCTGTTAGTCAATGTGCTCTTTGTTATAATATGTGGGCTGACATGTGGTTTGGTAATTGTGCAACTCTATCCGCACAAATAAATACAACTAGCAATCAAATACAAAATCCTACAAATGCAAGAAAAACAGAGAATGGACTTTAAATGATTGGTTGACTGGAAGCGGAAAACACCTAGAGGCCATTCTGTTTAGAAAATTCTTCAATGTCTTTCATTTCAAATCTTTAACTTGCACAAAGAACTCATAAATTAGGGTTTTTTTAAGTGATTCCTTTTAAGCTCAGGAGAAGTACAACCGGACCAAAGAGGTCAGACACCACCAGAGGTTTGTAAAGGCAAACAGCTCTCAAGCCCTCAAGGGACGAACCACTAAACACATGATTTCGTTCGACTTAGCTCCTACAGTAGGTAGGTACTCTTCCATCAAAATCATCTAGGACGTGCACCGGGCCTAATCGATTATTCATGCCTCTCAATAACTTTGGTGTTACTCTTCCATCAGAATCACCCCGGACTTGCACCGGGCCTTAATCGATTATTCATGCCTCTCAATAACCTTGGTGGGTCCGCTGACATGCCACCATATTCACCGGTAATTAACGACCCCATCCACAGAATCAAGTCTTCTTAATTGGGGACATTATTTGAAATTGCCGTGTACGTTGAATGGATGAAAGTGTATACTATGCTGTTAAAGGGAAAAACATCATTAATCACAACAATCTAAAGCAAGAACAAACCACAATTATTTAAAACCAGCTAGTTTGGCAGACATAGGTAAGAGTATTTAAGCTCAGCGGCACGGCGCCTATGGGGTTTAGGGGTTTTCGAGTGTACATGAAATATGCTGAAGATTTGAAATGAAAGGTATGTAATGAGTGTTTGTGAATAAAGGAATCGAAACAAATTCATGGGACGTATGCACATACCTTGGATTTTACTTTGCTAATCCTGAACAGCTTCGGGTCTGTTCGCTGCTTGCTTCCTTCAAAATTCAAAATTCTCAGCGTCCGCTTGCTTTTTGAATATCTTCCCAGTTACTTACGTTGCGAGTGTCACTGTGAATGATAGCTCTTTAGGTGCTGGTTTTTTCAAGGTTATAACTATATATGTACGGGGTTTTGGTAAAGGTTATACTTATATAAGTATGTGGGGTGTTTTCAAGAAGTGGTTTTTTTCCAATAGAAAATTTGTTAATATAATTTGTTTATATCTCAAATTTATAACAAGGACCAAATCAAGAGACAGTGTCTGTCCCAAAAGAGTAACAAGGAAACTATACACAATTTCCCCTATACAATAAAATCACTCATAAACAAGGAAGATCGAAAGGATCTAGAAAAGATTCTTCAAAAAACTAAATATGTGTCGGATGAGTAATAAATTGTTTATGAAATATCCGAAAAAAAATTGAAAAGAAGTAGCAAACTGTCTATAGCAAGTCCATAACAGAAAAAGGCTAAAAACTAGTAAAGGTTGAGATGTCTCATGGGACCTTCAATCCCATTGACCCATTGGTAATATGTAATTCTGCCTTCGGGTTCCCTTAATGCTGCTTAGAAAGAATATTTGCTTCCTCATTAAATTCTCTGTATATGTGCTCAAAACTAATAGCTTGAAAAGGTTTAATTAAATCCTTAATTATGGATTTCCAACCCTCAATTGCACTTGTCTGGAGTCTTCCTCTGTTGGATAGCCAATCAATAACTACTTTTAAATCACCCAGAACTTATAGTCTATGAAATGACAAATGAGAATCCAACATGAGAGTTGCCCATGCTCTCAATAGCTCTGCTCTTGTGTTTGTGCCTCCTCCACAATTAAAAACCTATCTGGAGTCTTCCTCTGTTGGATAGCCAATCAATAACTACTTTTAAATCACCCAGAACTTATAGTCTATGAAATGACAAATGAGAATCCAACATGAGAGTTGCCCATACTCTCAATAGCTCTRCTCTTGTGTTTGTGCCTCCTCCACAATTAAAAACCCATCTATATATTGTTAAGTCTGGAGTTTTTAAGACTCCTACAGCTCCACATCGATTGCCATCAAGYTGAGCAGTTCCATCGAACCATGTAATGGTTGTATTTCATGTGTTGTGGAATCAAAATGTCTTGCAATGGGACAAGTTTTTGTGTTGCCAAGAGCCTTTTATGTAAACCAAGAGTCTTGTAAATCACTGAGTGGATAGAGGGAGTAGTCTCCCTGAATATTGTTGTGTTCCTCTCTAACCATATATACCAGCAAATGTGGGCAACAATCATAGATGGGACAAACTTGTCCTCTACCTAGTTTTTGAAACAGTCAGACAGGGTGTTCCCTTCCCAATAATTTTTAAATTTCTGACCAGTAACCAATCTCTCCCAGACTGATTTGGTGAAAGAGCAATGAATGAAAAGATGATTGATATTTTCAGTATCTTGTTTACTATATATGTGCGGGTTTTTTCAAGGTTATAACTATATATGTGTGGGGTTTTGGTAAAGGTTATATTTATATAAGTATGTATTGGAGTTTTTTAAAGATTATAATATATATGGGAGGTTTTTTAAATTATAATATAATAATAATAATCTAATTTTAAGGTCTCTGCCAAGATAACATCAATTTGGTGTATGAAACCTCTTGTTTTTGGGATAAGGAATCCTCTAAAGTCTAAAGTCTACAGAGGTATACATATCGTACCCCCTCTAGATTTGAACTTGTGACCTCTTAGGAGGAAACACATTCACCAAAGTATATGGTTAGTTCACCAAAAATAAAAATAATGGTGTCGACATTGTGGCCAACTCACGAGCAATTATTAATTTGGCTCTAACATGTGACCTACTCATGGAAAGCACTCAAGTCATTGAGAATTGAGTGTTTGCCATGAGTACATCACATGTTAATTTTTGGGTTTTTTTAATATAGTACTATTTCCTTCATTTTATTAAGGGGGATGTTGTTACAATAGAAAACTTGTACATTATGTGTCTGTTTGTGCGTGTGTTAATTTGTGGGTCTTTATACATAATATTTTTCTTTCATTTTATAAAGAGGGATGATGTCACATTGGAAGACTTGTACATCAAAACTTGTTCCTAGATTAACTAAGATTTTGGTGCTTGTAAAACTTTTTAAATGATTTGGTACCAAATGTGAACATGAGGTATTTTTTGTGTTAATTCGCTAGTTTTCTTTCTCTCACGATATGTGCTCTCCTTGGTAATACAACGAGGATCATAATGGACCTTGAGATAGGGATGCTCCTCACTAGTCCTTCCTTAAAAAAGATTCTCGAACCCATGAAGGAAACACAACAAATCGACCCCCAATCTGTGATGTCTCGTTCCCAAGAATAGCCTCAGCATGGAGTGACTTAGTAGTCTATTTGTTCCCATAGACTATAGTCATGCACAAACAGGGAAGAAAGGGAGAAATAAGGGTGAATAAATGGCTAAACGATGAATTAATCCAAAAAGCATAGGAAAAGTCACTAAAGCCAAAGTCAATGGAGAAATAGAAGAAAAAGATGTTAAGGGGGGACTTAATTAATTAATCGCATTCGACTTAGGAGGAAAGGCACCTAGCTTAAGTGATGTCAATGGAAAATTAGATCAGGGAGGTATAAGAAGAGAAATTCAACCTAATTCCTCGTTATGTTATGATTTTGAGTTGAGAACAGGTTCCAGAGGACGAAGTCAACCTCTTAGATGTTTTGTGGATTTTCTAGAGGAAACCACCACCCAAATCGATTTCGATGTTAGAAGACACTCCCTATCTTATCAAAGATACCATCCATGTATTTCATCGTGACAGATCTGTATTCAATATACCTAGTTTAGAGATTGTGCATTGCAGCCAGTGAGGGCGCAAGGGTTAGAGACATTTTTGTGTAGTTGGACGAGACCAGGCCAAATCTCGCCATTTTTTTCCAACCTAGTTGAGAGGGAGCCAGGGCACTTCTTTTGAGCTATCACTCAACAATTTATGACGGAGGAATCTCCTAGTGTGCACCAGGTAGCTAGAAAGTACACGACACTTGGGGAAGTAAAGTGAGGATTCCATAGAGCTCACCGGGACAAATCCGGAGAAACCCTCCCAACCCAGTACGGAGCATGCTAGGGCGCTCAGTTTGAGCCATACATCGCCAGATTTCGACGGTGGAATCATTGGGGCGCACTAGTTGTCCAGGAGAGGGGCACAAACCCCTAGGGGTCCCATCCAGGGTCCAATTTGATCAGTATAGGGTCGATCTTCAGTCTGACAATCATCGTGAGGAGCAGTGAGGTAAGGGAGCATAATTTGGGACAGTTTCTAGGCAGATCAGATGAGTATTTCCAGCGGGGCGAACTTTCCAAACATTTGCAACAGTTGTCGTGAGTATCCGAGATTGCATCCAGCAAATCTGTGCATGCATGTTGTTGATTCTTTCCGATCATTTGTATACGGTTATTTCTTGTTGTTTTGCATTGTATTCCAACAACGATCAACTCTTATTAGATCTAGTTGATGAGTAGTTCTTATATTTTCTACATGCACATTGTATTTCCTGTTATTTTCCATAATACATGTTATTGACTTGTGTTGGTTCCTTTATTTTGCATGCATCATATATTATTCTCAAACACTTATTTATATGACACACACATGAAAAATCACCAAGCATGTTAAACAAGTAACTAAAACACATCCAGAAACCCCTAGAGTATCATATATGAGAACCGAGACATCAATTTCAGTAGAGTCTATCCAGATCCATTAAATCAGGGATATTTCAATGGTATCAAAGCCTTCTTCCTGCCAGCCTATGAAGAAGTGTGTTCTCATGACCCCATGATTCTGGGAATAGGTGCAGAATACCCAGAGGGTCGAGGAAATAGTAGGGACAAGTACATTCAGTACCGCAGAGGACATAGTAGAGACAGAAGAGACAAGAACAGAAGGTACTACACTCCCTTCCACACTCAGTCAGATACAGAGCCAGAGTTAGAGGACAGGGATCACATCAGTTCCAACACAGAGGCAGACATAGAGAGGACTATGGGTGACAGGTGCGAGACAGTAGAGGGCAGGGGGAAAGGCCTTGAGACACATTCTGACAGTACGTAGGCCATCTTGAATGACCTAGCTAGAGGATAGCGGGATATGATGAATGTCATAGCACAAATGACCGCCATCACACATATGATCCAACATAGTGTGAGCATTATGGGTGCCAATGCGACAGAAGGAGGAAGTGGTTTAGGAGGACACCAGGGAGGTGGTTCCAGTGGCTTCAGTGGATCTCAGGGCAGAGTGAGTGGACATCCTTCACCTATCCATGCCTATATATCATCTTGGAGGATTCCTCGACCTTATATATGCAATTCCAAGGGGAACAATTGCTAGGACAGCTAGTCCAGGTAGGAGGACAACCAGGATAGGGGCAGGCAGTGCCACAGGACCCATTCAGGGAGTACAGGAGAGATTATTTGGCACTGGAACCAGAGTTCCATGCAGACATGAGTTTTCTACATTATTGTTCGATCAAGTATCGAAACAGGCCCAGGGAGGCATAGAGGGGCAATGAACAAACTCAAAATATGGGCTTCATTAAGAAAGTGGGAAAGCTTAATATTCCTACTTTCGATGGGTCATCACGATGCTCATCTCAGGCATGGGTACAAAAGCTTGACACAAATTTCAAGCTCAACCTAGTGACAGAGTCAAAAGCTATTAGCTTCGCCACCTTGCACTTGGATGGGGAGGCCCACGAGTGGTGGTACCATGGGCTGGTGACCTTGGGTTACAGACACATTACTTCATATTTGGATTTCACCAAGAGATTGATGGAGAGGTTTGACAGGATGGATCCAGAACTCCATTTCAGGGATCTGACATAGTTGAGACAGACAGGGTCAGTTGAGGCCTTCATCACAGAGTTCTAGCGAAAGGTAGTGGTCGTATTAGATATTTTAGAGCACAAATTGGTGATGATGTTCATCGAGGCATTGATGGAGCCATTGAGGGGTTGGGTTAGGGATTTCAAGCCTCACACCCTACAGGAGGCCATTGTGCACACTAGAGACATGGGGGACTCAGTGTTGAAACCCAAAACCTTTACCAAACCCTTTGTGCCATAGAGAGACAAGGGTCAGAAGAATCCTCGGAGGGATTGGAAGGGTAAGCCCAAGTTGGATGATGACACCAAATAAGAGTTGATGAGGAAGAAGCTTTGCTTCTCTTGTAGAGACCCTTGGGTCCCAAGGCATCGATGCATGGGAAAGGGACAGATCCACTACATTGAAGTGGAATCATGCAGTGAGGAGGAGGATGAGGAGATTGGGGCATAGACAAACAATGATTTAGAGGATGGGCCTACACATGAGCTAGAGCGACATTCAAAGAAACCTTAGATATAGGCAAAGGCACAGCCAAAGGAGGAGACAAAACCTCATAGAGAGGTGAAAGGGGGAACCATAGAAACCCTTTCTAGAGTACCCAGGTACAACACTCTCAAGCTAAAGGAGCTTATACAGAGGCAACACATGACAACTTTAGTAGATGGTGGGGCCACCCACAATTTCATCGATGCATCCTTAGTAGCCCATAGGGGGTTACGCACTAAGGAGTTCAAGGGGTTCACCGTGGTCATGGCAGATGGATATACTATGACATGATTGGATATGGTCCTGGACCTACAGGTCAAGCTAGGAAACTACACCCTGACAGATACCTTTTATGTAGTTGACCTGTCAGATACATATGCAATGTTGGGGGTACAACGACTATATTCATTGGGAGAGATTGGGTTCAACTATCAAACGTTGACCATGAGTTTCAAAGATGCCAGCGGAGCGAGAGTGGTGATGAAAGGTATGTTTATAGGAGCACCCAAAGTAGTATCATCGAAGAGGATGGAGTGGATCTTCCGTCACGATGATGTAGCATATGCAACAAAGTGTCTGATCACCACTCGGAAGGATTAAGAGGGCAGAGAGCATTACCATCCACAGATCATAGAGCTTCTGAGTCAGTATGAGCCAATGTTTGGGCCAATACCTCCAGGGAGTCCACCAGATAGGGGGTTCAAGCATACTATTGAGTTGAAGGCGAGGGCTACACCTGTGATCATCGCGCCTTATAGACACCCCAAGAGATTCAAGGAAGAGATCAAGAAATCAATCAAGGAATTGCTTGTGATGGGGCACATCAGGCCCAACACGAGTCCTTTTGCTTCTTCAGTCGTACTGGTACTGAAGAAAGATGGCACATTGAGGATGTGCATAGACTACAGAGTCCTCAATAAGAAAATAATCAAGAATAGGTACCCCATCCCGTGCATAGATGAGTTTATGGACGAGCTACATGGGGCAGTTTTCTTCACCAAAATTGATCTTTGGTCGAGATATCATCAAATCAGCATCGGAGAGCAGGACATAGAGAAGACAATTTTCAAATGTCATTTTGGACACTTCAAGTTTTTGGTCATGTTGTTTAGGTTGACCAATGCACCTACCACCTTTCAGTCTTGCATGAATCACATCTTCACAAGGAAACTGAGGAAGTACCTTTTGGTATTCTTCGATGACATTTTGATTTACAGCAGGACATGGGCTAAGCATTTGGCACACTTGGAGGAGGTATTGGGCATTATGCAGGCACGGTGATTATATGCCAAGGAGTCCAAGTGTGAGTTCGAGATGAGAGAACTATTGTACTCGGGGCATATCATCAATGAGCAAGGAGTATAGGTTCATCAGGAGAAGATCAAGGCCACTATGGATTGGCCACCACCCAAGAACCTCATAGAGCTGAAGGGATTCTTTGGGTTAAGCAGTTACTATAGGCGGTTTGTCAAGGGATTTTCACAGTTGGGAGCACCACTCATAGATCTAACTAGGAAGGGTGTTTTTCATTGGACGAATGAGTCATAATAGACTTTTGAGAAAATGAAGGAGGTTATGAGCACATGCCATGTTCTAGCCCTTCTGAATTTCTCTCAGTCGTTTGTCTTAGAGTGCGACGCATTAGGGGTGGGTACTAGATTAGTTTTGATGCAAGGGGACCATCCCATTTTGTTTGAGAGAAGGAAGCTCAACGAGTCAGAGAGACTCTATTCGATTTACGATGAGGAAATGCTAGCAATCATGCATGCCTTAACCAAATCCAGGTAGTATCTGGTGGGTAGCAGGTTTGTAGTGAAGATTGATCACAACAGTCTCAAGTATTTCCTAGATAAAAAACACCTCGGTGAGATATAGCTGAAGTGGGTCTCGAAGATCCAAGCATTTGACTTTGACATTGAGTATGTTAAAGGAAAAAGGAACGTTGTAGCAGATGCTTTGTCCAAGAAGCCAGCAGGGTGTTCGATGATGGATATTTGCACAGACTAGAAGGCACATTTGTTGGTGGAGTACTCCAAAAACAACTTTGCTTGTGAGGTACTAGATGGAAAGGTAGTTGATGATAGATATCAGGTGTTAGACGATGTCATTTTCTACAAGGAATGGATCTACTAGGTTCCAGAATCTACTTTAAAAGGGAAGGTTCTAAAGGTTTGTCACGATTCACCTACAGTTGGGCATCATGGATTCTTCAAAACCTACCAGCAGATCAAGGAGATATTTTCATGGAAGGGTCTCAAGGATGATGTACTGAACCACGTCTGGGAGTGCACGAATTGTCAACAGAACAAGTCTAAGAAGACACACCTCGCAGGGTTACTTCAGCCTCTACCCATTCCGAAGCATAAATGGGAGAGCATTTTTATGGAATTCATTACAGGGCTTCCTCGAGTGCAAGGCAAGGAATGTATATTTGTAGTGGTCAACAAGCTGACCAAATTTGCACACTTTTTTTCCATATCCACGGAATGCAAGGCCATATAGGTAGCGGAGCTATTTTCTAAAGAAGTTTTTTGGTTGCATGGTTTACCCAAGCAGATAGTCAGTGACAAAGATGGGTGCTTCATCAATGCGTTTTGGTAGGAGCTCTTCAAGTTGGTGGGCACAAATTTAGCCACGAGTATCGTCTACCACCCGCGGACAGATGGACAAACATAGATCATCAATAAATGGGTGGAGGGGAATCTGAGGAATTATGTGTGGGGGGCAACAATGCACATGGGTGATATGGTTGCACATGTGTGGGTATTGTTACAACACAACTTACCACATGTCTATCAGGATTTCATTGTCTAGAGCATTGTATGGATACGATGCACCCTCTTTTGTGGAGACTGTGTTTGGGGATAGAAAGGTCTCGAGGGACAAAGACTAGGTTGAGGAGAGTCATAGGATTCTATGGGCGGTAAAGGAGAACCTATGTGCAACTCAAAACCAACATAAGATCTATGCAGACAAACAGAGGATAGAGCGCACTTTCGAGGTAGGGGACTTGGTTTCTCTGCGATTATAGTCGTACAGATAGTCTTCATTGAAAAGAAGTAGGGTAGAGAAGCTGAAGCCTAGGTTTTATGGGTCGTACAAAGGCAACATAAAGATAGGCGAAGTGGCCTATGAGCTAGAGTTGTCGGAGGGTAGCAAGATTCACAACGTGTTCCGCGTTTCCTACCTTAAAAAGGCAGTGGGACAACAGGTTTACATTTCAAACGAGCTTCCACCTTTGGATGAGGAGGGACAGTTGGAGTTAGTGTCGGAGGAGGTGCTAGAGTGGAGAGAGTGAAAATTGAGGAGCAGGGTCATCAGGGAGTGCTTGGTCATATGGAGGGGACTTCCAATGGAGGATGCCACATGGGAGGGAGAGCATATATTGCAGCACCCATGATTAATGTTGCTTGACGACAAACAATCTTGGGAAGGGAGGACTGTGGTGTCTCGTTCCCAAGAATAGCCTCAACAGGGAGTGACTTAATAGTCTATCTGTTCTCGTAGACTATAGTCAGGAACAAACAGGGAACAAAGGGAGAAATAAGGGTGAATAAATGGCTAGACAATGAATTAAGCCAAAAAGCATAGGAAAAGTAACTTAAGCCAAAGTCAACGGATAAATAGAAGAAAAAGGTGTTAAGGGGGGACTTAATTGATTAATCGCATTCGACTTAGGAGGAAAGGTGCCTAGCTTAAGTGATGCCAATGGAAAATTAGATCGGGGAGGTATAAGAAGAGGAATTCGACCTAATTCCTCGTTATGTTATGATTTTGAGTTAAGAACAGGTTCCAGAGGAGGAAGTCGACCTCTTAGATGTTTTGTGGATTTTTGGAGGAAACCACAACCCAAATCGGTTTCGGTGTTGGAAGACACACCCTAGCTTATCGAAGATACCATCTAGGTATTTCACCATGCCATATTCGTATTTAGTATACCTAGTTCAGAGTTTGTGCATTATAGCAAGTGAGGGCGCAAGGGTTAGAGACAGTTTTGGGTAGTTGGACGAGACCATCCTAGATCTCACCATTTCCTTCTGACCCAATTGAGAGGGAGCCAAGGAACTTCTTTTGAGCTATCACTCATCAGTTTCTGATGGAGGAATCTCCTAGTGCACAGCAGATAGGCAAGAAGTGCTCACAACTTGGGGAAGTACAATGAGGGTTCCATAGAGCTCACCGGGACAGATCCAAAGAAACCCTCCTGACCCAATACAGAGCATACCAGGGTGCTCAATTTGAGCCATACATCACCATATTTCTATGGTGTAATCACTGGGGTGCACCGGTTGTCCAGGAGAGGGACGCAAACCCCTAGGGGATCCCATTCGGGGTCCGGTTTGATCAACAAAGGGTTGATCTTCAGTGTGATAGTCACCAGGAGGAGCTGTGAGGTCAAGGCACATAATTTGGGACAGTTTCCAAGCACATCAGACGAGTATTTCCAGCATAGTGAGCTTTCCATACATTTGCAACAGTTGTCATGAGTATCTGAGATTGCATCCAACAGATCTATGCATGCATGTTGTTGATTCTTCCCGATCATCTGTATACAGGTATTTCTTATTGTTTTTCATCGTATTCTAACGACGATCAACTCTTATGAGATCTAACTTATGAGTAGTTCCTATATTTCCTACATGCACATTGTATTTCCTACTATTTTCCATTATACATGTTATTGAGTTGTAGTGGTTCCTTTATTTCGAATGCATCATATATCTTCTCAAACACTTATTTATATGACACACACATGAAAAATCTCCAAGCATGTTAAACAAGTAACTAAAGCGCATCCGAAAACCCCTAGAGTATCAAATCTGAGAGTCGAGACATCAGTTTCAGTAGAGTCTATCCATATCCATTGGATCGAGGATATTTCACAATCCTCTAACATGTCATTCGCAAAAGAATTTATAGCGTCTGTAGTTGAAAGTGCTCTAGAAGGCTCCATCTTCACAAAGGATGCTAGTTGGTGATACAAAGGCAAGACCATCAAGAAAAATCCAATTAGATTCCTGGAGAAAATGTCTAAGAACCTTGGTTGTGAAATCACTTCAAATAAGGTTGAAGGGTTGATCCAATACATGTTGGGGCATGTGGTTATCACCAAGTTCTTGGTCATGTAGTCCTCAAAATTTGCATTGCAATCATGGGTAAAGATGCATTAGAAAGCTAAGGGAGTAGTGGATCTCAAGCTTGGTGCCAAGGGTTTCATCACTATCATCTTCTTCAATAGAGAGCATTGCAAAAGGGTTTTTGAATCAAGACCATACTTCTTCAACTCAACAATCTTGCACCTAAAACACTGGGTGGAAGACTTTGACTTCAACAAGGAGAGTTTTGTCCTGGTATCTCCCTCCCTCCTCTAGATTCAATTAGCAATAGTCCTTGTATCTCTCTTAGTGAGCTTTATGCATTGATCCATCTAAAAGAAAATTATTCAGGAAATAGAACCATGGGAAAGTTATAATTAATAACTTCACCTGAATATATAGATATTGAAGAAAAACTCCTTTATTGCACGAGTGAGCTCGACTCTACCTATAGTCTCCCTCCTTATTATTATGATCTTCAACCTTCTACATGTATGAAACCAATAATAGTGGTCTTGTACATTTTTCACCAATCCATAGTTATCCCGAGAATAAGAAAACCATACCTCTTAAACCAATAGTCGTCACTAGAATAAGAAGAATAGCTTACCTACCAAACATTCTCATCGCCTACCAATATTAACTAATTTTAATGAACTATACATCCCATGCTACCAATATCAATACACCATTGTACCAAAGTGGAAAATAAACACAATGTGATTGCATTTATGTGTACATGATTATCTCAACAACCCTCTTGGAATCCATTGCAATCACCTTCAAGGACAACAAATAGTTGCAAACATTGGACTACATGCACATCCATTTTCGTTGTAGGAAATGTCATGAGCATGGACATCTCTTCCATGACTACCCTCTCAACAAACAACCTTCAATAACCACATGCGGAGCATAAATATCTAAAAGGCTTCACAAATTGTTCAATGGAAACAAAAATCCAACCAAAAAACAATCATCCCACAAGAGAAAGTAGAGCCAACCCAAAATCGCTTTAACGCATTGTAAAGTGTTGATGAGGCTACAAACCAAAGAATCACTCATCTCATTGCGAATGACCATCCTATAATATTCACTTATCCTTTAAAACACACCAAAGGAATAAGGCAATGTGGCCCACTCTCCCCCTTCCTTTTGATTATCATGGCTAAAGTCCCAGGTCCTCAACCTATCTAAAGCTAAAGAAAACCAATAGATCTAGGGATTATCCCATGCATAACATACCATTTCCACCTCCCAACTTCAATTTGTTGATGACATCGACATATTTCTAGGATTTTTTGTTGTCTCCCTTCCGTTGATCTACCTAGGCATGCCTATCATTGAATATTCCATAAGGAAATCTCATTGGATCCCCTAATCAACAAACTTAAGAAATACTACAAAGTTGGACTTCATGCTATCTTTCACTTACTAGATAAGTCACCTTGATCAAATATGTTCTACAATCCATGCCTATCTTCCTCTTTTAGGCCTTAACTAGCCTGACCAAAATTCTAATAACTTTAAAGAACTTGGAACAAGAATTTTTATGGGGGTGAACAACAAGGCATATAAAATGGTTGTTGGTTAATTGGGATGGGATTTGTAATCCCATGAATTAAGGAGGCCAATTATCAAAACCCTCGATCACATGAATGAAACCCTTTGTGGAAAAATCATCTCCATGTGGTTGAAACACACTAACTCCTTGTCGAGCCATTACAGAGTCAAGTACACCCACGAAGTTAATGAACAATAACCAACACAATAGGTAAACCTTCCTTCTAAATCCTTCTTTTGGAGCAACATATAGAGAAATATGACTTCGTAAGAAATCATTGCTTCTAGGAGATTCAAGAGGGGCAATAGTTTGAATTTTGGGATGATGCCTAACAACAACTCCTACCTCTGCAAGGGGACCTTTTATGCCTTTTTTAGACCTTCTTTCAAGGCAATAGGTTGGACCAAGTTGGGTACCTCTAGGAATATCATAGGCCAATTAACTTCTCAGTTATAAATAGGATGGAAACATCCAAACTCATGGCCAAGCAAACTTAATACACAAAATGGGGATGATCTTTGGGAAAATTTGAAGCAGTGAAGAATCAAAACCAAGGAAGTCCTGGACATAATTTGAAGTTGTTTTCATTACAATGACAACTTTGCAATCAAAGAATCCCACAAACTACTAACATACACATAGGATGATCTGGTTACAAAGGACCCTTGGATGTGAATTTGGAACCCTTCTCTTTGGCCCAAGACCTCAACATTTCTCTAGCTAGTTACAAAAGTGAATATCCTTACATAGGACAAGCTACAAAGAATAGGCATCTATGGACCACCAAGATAAATCATGTGTAAACAAAATGGGGATGGACATAACTCTCAATAATCACATGTATGTGTAGTCCCTCTAGAATCAAGGGGTTACAAGCTTCAAAACCATAGATAGCAACAAAGAGAATTTCCCTATTACTTTGGAGAACTAGCACAACAATCCATTTAAGAACATGGTCCTAAATTGCACTGGGAACATGTTTCTAGGCTTCTTGATTTAGACCATGTAGAAAGAAAAAAATTGCAATATCTTTAGAGGGCAATAAAAAACATGCAAGGCAAGCAGAACACCACTAAAAGAAACATTAGAGGGACAATCTATGCTAAAAGCTAGACACAGGAGAAGAGTTTGAACTTTAAAGGTAAAGACATTAAGACCCTGGAAATGTGGGGCATTCGAAAGGGAAAACTTAGATACACTACATACATCTAGACATCCCACCATAAGGGTTCATCAAACCCAACTTTGATGACTCTTCAAAAGGGAATCCAAGCCTTTCCGATGATGGGGGTAGGAGTGGAAAAGAAACATCCTATTTATCTATGCAAGATCAATAGGCCATGACACCGGCAATGTTGCGAAATTCCAAGCTTTGGAAGTTGGCCCAGCCATCACCATCAAATATTGTGTGTTGAACCACTTGATTAAAGGGGAATTTTCATTAATAATCAATTCTCTAGCAAAGCTATGTAAAGGTAATTACCTAGATCTAGTCACGTCTCATTAGAGGCTCTTTAGGATTTTAGGAAACATTAAAGACACACTCCACTACTTAGATAAATCTATGTAAAGGAAATAACCTAAATCTAGTCTTGATGCGTTGGAGGCTCTTTAGAATCTCAGGAAACATCGAGACATGCATAAAAAACTCCAAATTGCATTACATTTCCATAACATGAGAGATGCTAACCAATTAGCTAACATGATAGCTAAAAAAGGCATCCTTTCCTTTAAGATGGATATGGAGTTGAATTGGAAGGACATGCATGAAGAAGAACCTGAAAGCGATCATTAGACAATCGCTTTATAGGACTCCCATCCCAACCTATAGAACACATGGTCCAAGAACTTATTGGTTTGAGGAAGTGACAAGACTAAACAAGGACTACTCTATCAAAATTAGGGCAACCGTTGAGTCTAAAGTAGGTGGGTTGAAGGAGACATGCACTATAATCTCCTACTCTACTCTTTATTGGCTAATGAGTCTTGAAGAAGCTAGCATATCATTGAAAAAACTTCTAGGAAAGGATACAAAAGGAATATAATTTGTAAATAGAATCATTAAGCAAGGGGAAGTTGGTCTATACAATATGTAGCATGGCAAAAGATACACCATTGGAACTATGGTAGGCATTATGTTAGAAGACAACATTGGTGTATCCTATTGCTTTCACTAGCAAATCCTTCACATGGAAAATACTTTGGGAGTAGATACTAGGAAAAATATGAATATAGAAAGATGAACGTGACTTCAATTTAAGTAGGCTTCTTTGTATTACTTACTCACTTCATTCTTTTTTCGCAAAGTTGATTATATTTTTTGATGTTCATTCATTTTATGATTCGTGCAAATGTTTCTTAGCTCAAAAGAATAATGAAGTATGGGAGAATCCTTGAGTCTTGAGGCTTCAATAAAATATGAAGGACAAATTTTGAGCCTATGTTCTTCTTATGAAAAACGAATCAACAACCTCCTGATATACAACAGTCTAATGCAAATCTAGTTGCCATGGCTCGAGTCACTTAGTTTCTGCCACTTGTAGATCCCTCTCAATGGTCCACTGAGATGATGATAGGTCCTCGGGAATATTCCCTTTGCTTATTTGTTTCATGCCTGGAACTACACTCAGGGTGAGACACATAAGGCATTTGGCCTTGTTATCGCACGGTTTGTAGGAAGGGATTAGGTAGCTTGAATCAAGGCTTAAAACTGACGTAACAGGAGCTTCCCCACCCACTGTCACCTCGATGGGGGGCTCTTTCTATTTAGGATGGTTGGTCCAAGGGAGACGTCCCTAGGTAATCTGATTAATGAAAGGGATAAAGGGGTAATGGCTTAGGATAAGAGTGTCCTTTCTCAGATTACTGCCAATGATGAGATAGTCAAAAGAGACCTTTCACTGGATGGCACCTGTTTGCGAGACAAGACAAATAAAACTAGAATATGTGCTGCAGTGGGTTAGTACTTCAAAGCATTAATGACTATCTTCAAATATATGAGCAATGATCAAATGCAATTATTGACGAAGTCAATGGTTGCTAAACAAAGACAAAGGCTTATATTACTTCTTCAATAAGTACACCAAGAGATAAGAGCATTCAATGTACACAATTAAGTCCTTGTATTATATCATAATGCAATAAATATCTCAAATCAGCTCATACAAATGATGTTGCTGCGTCACCAATATTGTTGCTACTATAGATGTGACGTCAAGCATCAATTAATAGGTCAAAATAAAGACAAAGAGTGGAACGTTTTCTTCAATATGCTTACAAATGTAATTAATGACTCAAAGTCTCTCAAATGAGG
>ML783524.1:411326-530638 GCA_009831015.1 Picea engelmannii | reverse complement strand
TTAGTGTAAGATCCAAGCAGTCATCTGAAATGAAAGGAACCTAATGCATATATAAGAAGGTTATAATGATCAAATATGACACATACCATGATACCTCGGACCAATTACCTCATGGAGCAAGAGTCCTCTCTGATGCAAACCCATGCCGATATTGTTGGAAGCTGGTACTGCTGACAGGACAAAGCTGGCTGAAAAGAAGAAAGATAGGCCCTCCAGGGCCATGCTCAAGTCGCTCCTGCTCTCGGTACTCTATGTCTAGGACCATGTGGGCCTCGAGACATGATGTCCTAGTTATCCCTAGATATCGGGGATAACATGCCTCATTCTCTTGAGGTGAGATGGTATCATATGTATTTGCACCTTTTTTAGAATTAAAAAAAAACACTTATTAAACCACATATATATTTTCAATTGCTTTTATGCAAGGCACTAAAATACAAATATAAATATCCCCTACATCCATACATGGAACAAATATCATAGAGTACATTGCGCTTGTAGTATAATGCCATGTTCAAGTGTTTCTCATGATGATAACCCGATTTCAAAACCAAAGGAATGTTTGGTTGACCAAATATTTTCAAAGTGTAAAGTCAAAACACTAGTTCCATGTTAATGCATAGACGTTATTAACATGGGTCCCTATGCTAATATCCCCAAGGGTTAACTCAATTAGTTGAACCATCTGCCTAAGGCATGTTGCTAACAAGGAAGCCACAAGTCACAAGTTCAAATCCAATCGAATCCCTTAGGGTTAGCAATTATTATTGTTGTTGGCGATTGAATTGCCCTCCATTCATATACATTGGAGAAGAGGGGGAAATCCCACAAACTTTTCCTTAGAAAAAAAAGTGATCCTTATGCTAAAACAATATTTGCAAACAAGGTTAAACAAGTATGAGGTGGCGTATAAAATAAATACCCTTTAGACACAATATTGTAGGTTGCAAGGATCTCATATAGATCGATAAAGAAAAATTAATAACATTTTGAATGGTTGTCCCTAATTCAAAATGGACATAGCCAAATCCATCCCACATAATAACTCTATTACTAAATATTATAACTATATTTTAAACATCGAAAATCGAAATATGGAAGTGGATATTGTAATTCATCGATGTAATGAACTTTTGTCATTTTAATGTTTATTTGTAAACAATGGTTTTATGGGTTGACTCATAAATATGGTTGCACATGGTTGGTGTACTAGTCGACTTCTTAAATTGTTATTTCATGTAATAATTTATATATACTTGTGAGAATCCTTTCCCTTGGATCATGTATTCAACAAAGTGGATATTATCTTTGGTGTTAATCACTCGCTTACCTTATACGTATTCACTTCTCATTACTCCACTCATATTATGGATGTGCATTTCTAATAACATTTTGGTGGTATTGAATCATCTAAGTTTTCTTATTCGAGTCTTAGTTCCAATTGGAGTTAGAGATTAACTAAGTTCGTGACTAAAGGAGTTAGACTAAATATAAGTTCACCACAAGTCTAAGTATAAACACATAATTTTGGTTGTTGTATCGAAAGTGTAATTTGTAAAAGTCATCAACACAGGATGCACATTATGGAGATCAACTTTAACATTTATCAAAGTGGTAATTTGGCATTGCATTACACACTCTCTAGTATTTCAATCTTGTACCATTGGCATCATAACCCAATGGAACTTATAGATCATCTTGGTACCTGTTATAACCCTATAATTCATAGGATCATCTAGTGACTGGAAAATTTTCACTCTGGATGTATTTTGGCTTGCAAATAATATTTCATTTCTGCAAATCATTTTCAAGGGAAGGAAAAGAAAAGAAAATTCATGATTTTTTACGCTGAGTGGTGTTTCCTAACCCCATGGCGATAAAAAGCAAAAGAAGTTGTGCGCAAAACCCACAAAAATTCATTTAGCCTAAGTTTTGCATCATATATTGAATTGCGCCCTGGAGATTAAAGATCAGGCCTAGATCTACGACTGAGTTGTTGGCGCCCAGATCTAGCGGTGGGGGGGGGGTCTGACATGGTGTTTAAAGAACGCGCCCAAATCAGCGGCGGATCCAGCTCTGCCCAGATCAATGGTCAGCAAAGGATCCCAGACCCCCCGACCTTTAACGGTGAGGGGGGGGGGGTTTCCGGAATGAAGCAAAGTCCAGGTGGGCCCCATCCCAAGGTGGCATCACCTCATTGCATCCTAACTCCCCTCTCCAAACATTTGAAGCCTACCATACCGCCTTTGCCTCATGACATCATCCTCCATTATCCCGCCAGCCATCGACGAATAAACAAACTTAGGATTAAGGAAAAAAAAATGAGTAATAAGTTTAGTTTAATTAAATAGGCTAGACTGGTTAAACAATCCATTAATTAATTAATTGATTAATAAGTAAGGTAGTTAGTTAGTACATAAGTTAGTATTTTATTAATCCAAACATTAATTAAAAAATAAATGAAAACATTAAAACAATAAAAAAATAAAACATAAAACAAAAACACGTAACATGATAACTTTTATAAACAAAACAAAAGATTAAAAATAAAAAAAAAACTAAAATAACACCTATCCTAAGTTTTCCTACCCACCTCTCGTGCATATCGGACCCCCCCCCCCTCATGTACCATCACCTCAAGGGGATCCGAAAAGCTGTTTACTAGAAACCACCCCCTGGACACTTGTCACTCCACATGCCCATCTACAATAACCTCCTTCAGTTTTTTCCCAGGTGTCAGCATCGAAGAGAAACAGATGTCTGTGCAGACCCCTTTTTTGCAGAAATTTGGCCCGTCTTTCATGGCAGACAGTTCAAGATTTTTGGGGATTTGTTGCTATTTTTGGCCGAGGCGGTTGAATTCGACTTCAAAAACTTGTTAGGGGATCTCTCCTATTTATTGATGTGAGTTTAATGTAAAAGGGTTGATGATTGAGCTCGGGATTGATGCCCCACAGGGGATACATTGTAATTTTCTTGATGACTTTCCAGAAATAAAAATTGTAGCTGCAGGATTCTTGTGTTAGACTCCCTGGTGAAATTTTTCTCTGATTAACTGTTTTCTTGCTCTGTTAATCCATTTGATGTTTTCCTTGATCCAATCATTGAAAGAAATATTATGAACAAAACTTGTTTTTTGCACTCTGTTTCTGGTCTTTTAATGGTCTGCATGTTTTCGTCTGAAGTTGAGCATAGGAATTCTTACCTGCTCCTCTGCTTGGTGGATTTTCCCTTCTTTTCTTCTCCTCCACTTTCATTTAATTCAATTTGATCCAGCAGTGTTTCTATCCTGCCCTGTGGTGACAATCTTTACATCTGAGATAGATCCATTTTTAGAAAGGTAGACCCCATGGCCTAATGAAAATTTGAGTTTTTTTATCTCCCAAACATACCAAATCCATAAACAAACCCACGTTCTGCATAACTAGCCTAATATCTATTCAAACAAATCTATATCAAACAGAGAGATCCCTCTCTGAGTCTCGGAGGGCTAGATCCCTGACTCGAAGCGGTTTTGATGTTGCCTCTGTGACTGCCTTCACAACCTTGGACAAATTACAGAGCGCTAACAGTACCTTCGTGTGTGCACGTTCATTGTAGACACACAGTTCTAGTTCAACATGGGCATGTTGTTGTGGGTGGACAACTTATAAGCCATCCCACTTAAAAAACCAACAAACATGCTAGATAAGCCTCTTCTCTCTCTCTGCCTCTCTCTCTCTCTCTTCATCTTCTCGAATGTTATACATGTGTAATTTAGGATGTTAACAAATGGGAAGTGAATGCATATGTATTCTCTTGGTAGATTATTTATACAACACCCTCATATTATAAAAGAGTTGGTTGATGGTTCTTGAATTGAGAATGGCGTTGTAAAGCTTTGTGTTGTTCATATCTCATTGTACAAATTGTTATATTTGCGATAAGTTGGAGTTGATTTGTTGCCCAAATTATCATGTCAGTGTGTATCGATATTTTGTGAAGTCATCTTTGTTCATATTTGATTCACTTATTTATATCTCACCATGATTAAATGATTATGCATGTAAGTTGAGTCTAATGTAGTTTTCTTGTAAAATACATATCTCGGGGAAACCCACTAAGCACTTCCCCTCGTTCTAAATATGGTACCTAGGGTAAACCAAATTCTTGAGGGCTCAAGACCAATACAACTATATACTCATTAATAACTCAACAAGTCAATTATGTGAATTGATCTTAAGTGGAGAGGATAACACTCCTCTTGTCAACCACCCGAGCTAGACCCAATTGACAATCGAGTTGAATGTAGTTGTTGTTGTGGATGCATTATTTTGCTAGTGTGTAATATTAGAGCATCATCTTGACATGGCTATTGGAGTTTATACAAAAGTTGTGTTAAAGACTCGTTCTTATACAAAGAATAAAATGTAGGAATATTTATATAGTTGCATGGAACTACTTGTAGTAGGAGTCAACAAACTTAATAGAAAGGTTGGGAATATGGATTGACAATTGATTGATATATCTCATTTAATAAAGAAGCTAACATCCTTTATCACAATATTGCACAATAGTGTGCACTAGAAGCCCTTTGTAGGCAACCCAAACTTGAAATTGACTCACAGTGGAGGAACTTTGTTATTGAATTGGAGTTCTTCTCTCAAAGTTGAAACCAAGGTGGAAATTTCACCCTATGATGATTAGATGGATGCTCTTTGAGTTGATTATTCGTTGGGACAACTAGATTCAAAGTATAAAGTGTAGTAATACAAATATGGAGATAAGACTGCCTTTAGAAAGTTATGCACATGTGGAGAAGTTTTGTTACAATGGTAGAATTTGTGTGAGAACTAATGAAGCCTTGGTACAACCAAATCCATGCCATGGAATTATTTCAAACTATGTTCACCATAAATTCTACCACATCAACTATTGAAAGGAACTATGACAATTGTGATAGTGCATGGGGTCGAAGTCCGACCAAACAATAGATTCCTACATCCAATAGATCAATCATTGTACAATTTGACTTAGAGTGATAGATGAAGAAGTAAAGTTGGTGATTGTGTTCATTTGTAGGTTGATCATGCCAATTCAAGGAGCTTGAGATGTTTGACATCAAACACTCTCAAAGTTGTCTATAAAAAGGCTAAGTTAGTAAAGGCTCAAAATAATTGGAGAATTGAGAATAATGACGTCGATGGAGCTAATTCCAATTGGAGAAATAACACTATTTTAAAATACAGTGCAACAAAGAAACTATTCAATAGGGTTGCACTTTAGAAAACCAACTCTGAGTTGCTTAAGGAGAGGAATGACCCAAAAAGGAAGAAGAATGTGCCTTTCCATTATTATTGCAAGTGCAAACAATGTATGAAAGATGATTATTGGAGACTATATTCATAGATGCATTAGAAGTCAATAACACATAGTAAGGAGACAAAGAGATAACAATAGCTTAATCCATGACAAAAGGCATCTCCTTGATGACATCGATTTGACTTATTCCAATGGAGTGCAATAACTTATTCCTTGATAAGACCCAAAACTAGGAGGAGTTTGTGAGCACAATTTGCAATACTTCCAACTGGAAAGACCTCGTCTTAAAGGAAGCCGTGAAGAAGCATAATTCACCTCAAGAAACATGTCATGGACCCCTGTCCTGATAGGAATAAGGATTTACACATCCATTGCAACTCTGAAGTGATGTTGACCATCTCAATAGACTGTATAGATGAAATGGAGTTCAATGACATTCAATTGGATCTGTCTAGAGTGATTTTTGGCAATCAATTTTTGTGGGATTGCAATGCAATCTACTAATAATGCCTAAAACAATATAAACTTACCAAAGATAACTAAATCTATTAAATAATAAAACAAAAATATCCAAACCTTCAGCGCTTGTTTCAGTTGACGAAGGCCAAAGATGAGTCAAGGACTTGACATAATCCACTTAGTTTCCTACATGACTAAAGAAACATGAGAGTGCGATTATATCCAATTGGAATTAGGACCTTGAGGCCCCGATATGCATAGATATAACATAACTAGAGAGGTTAGAAGCAATTGGAAAACTTATTGCAACATTGTTTTAAGTTATTGCAATGATCACATGGGATGCCTCCAAGCTATATAATCAAGCAAACAAATAACTTGTTATAGTGCACCCTCTGCATCGCTAATCCCCATGCTTAAAATTTTAACATGTTCCTTTAAATGTAATTCGATGTTTATACACGTGTCATTCCTTATATTCAACATGGTGACAAATGTCAAAGCCACCTCGCTACTAATATACCTAATTAGGTGGCACTTAAGGATGATGCAAATGGTTAGAATAAGCACATGAAAGGTATAGGCCATATCAACTAAATTACACATGCTTGTTAATTCCCATTTTGGAAATTTAAGGATTTAGTGGAAACTAGTAAGAGTGATAGACCTTAATTTCTAAGAGTTGAGTTCATTGTTAATTTAGTTAACAATGATATGCATGTTTCACTAGTGGATTCAATATTTTTCTTGGCATTTTTTGACAAATATTAGCAAGTTGCCTTGGAAAAATATAGAACAACACATAAACTAGTGGGTTGAAGTTGCAACCTTGTGTATCCCAACATAAATTTCCCAACAAACTTAGGTTTCTAAACTTTGAGTTTTACTCTAAGTTTCCAGTTTTTGGAACTTACCTACGAGATTGTAACTCCGATCAATATTTTGTTTCTCAACTTTGAAGCCTAAGTTTATAGCGGACTCGAGTTTCTCTACTCTAACTCCCATGTCTAACTAATAACTTCCAATAAATTAGTTCAAAAGGTTTACTGGGAAGTAGTTAGTTTGAGGTATTTTAAATTGATGAGTTCAACAATGCTATACATTTCAAGACTCGTTTGAAAATTAATACATACACCACAATGTAACACCCACTAATTATAAGAAGTATCACTAATTTGTACCACGTATTATCCATTGAAACATACACATTTATTAATGTTGGATGTGTGTTGTATTCTTTGTAGGTTCCCATAGTAAAGGCAGTTCAGGGGTAGTGCCCCCAAAATATTTTTTTTGGGTTTGTTTTTGGTTCATTTTTATGATTTTTTGGCCAACGGTTTTTCAACCTATTGTAAATTAATTTTGATTAAGGATTTAGGGTTGTAATCCAATCTAAGTTAACGTACTATAGTTTTGGATGTTCTAGAATACCTAAATATTGTATTGTGGATTATGAAGTTAATACATTGAGAAAGAGAGAGTTTTGACTCTTGAGTTCGTTGGTTTTCTTGGTTAATAGTTTCTAGGGTAAATCTTCATGTACTTTATGTGTGTGTGCACAATTGTTATTCTTAATTTTTAGGATTCTATTAATATTACTTTTCCCTACACAGGTTTAACAAAATATTCAACTGGTATTAGAGCAAGGTTACTAGCTTCAAGGGGATGCCCTTGTTGATAGGGTTTAGCTCATTTTGTTAAGAGTAAGGGTGCCTTGGGTCTGCAATCAACCTATGCTTGAGTGTGAGCTTTGTGCAATGGATCTTGTGGAAATAAAATGGCAAGCAATTTAAGAATATAACTAGAAAAATTTAACTACGAGAGCTTTGAGTTATGGAAGCTAAATATTGAAGATATTATTGTAGATAGAGAAAAATGGGTAGCCATGAATCTAGGTAGAAAACCTATTAGTAAGTTGAAAAAAGATTGGGAAAAGTTGGAAAGAAAGGCAAGAAGTACGATTTAACTTTGCCTCTCAAATTCGGTTTTGTTGAACATCTCTAGAGAAGACGATACAAAGAGGTTGTGGGAAAAGTTAGGGAATTTATATTAGTCAAGGTCCCAAGTAAGCAAGTTGTTTGTTTGAAAGAAGTTGTGTCATATTAGGATGGAAGATGGTGACTTTGTGACAAAGCATCTAAATGCATTCAATACTCTGGTAGGTCAACTTGTCTCTATTGATATTAAGATGGAGGAAGAAGATAAGTATATTACCTTGTTGTGTTCTTTGCCAAACTTTTGGGATAATTCGGTTGTAGCAATTGGTAGTACCACTCAATTCACATTAAAGTGTGAAGATTTAGTTGCATCCTCGTTACAAGAGGAAACAAGGAGAAATCCTATGGAGGGTATGGCCAAGGATGTTTTTATCTATGAGAGGTTGCTCCCAAGAGAAAAAAAAAGGTCTTTAGGGGATAGATCTAAATCTAGAGTTCAATCTAAATCTTTGGGACATCATTCAAGGATATGTTGGAAATGTAATAAAGGTGGGAATCATAAGAAAGATCGTAGATCTAAGAATGTTGATAAAGGTAAGAGATATGCTGGATCTATATTTTTGTTGGAGGGTCAAATACCTAGGGTTCGATAAGATTTTATCAACAAAACCCCATATGCACTGAAATATTCAATATTCAATATTCAATCAAGGACTGAAGATGATCTCACCCAAGACACCATGAGAATCACAAAGACCATTCCTCTTGTGTAGGGTGTGAAGGAAAAAAGAATGCCATAAACCTTCATGAGATAGTAATCCATTCATCACACATAGAATAATATAACAAAGATAGATATTCAAACCACAACCCATCATATGCAGACATGAAATATGCTCAAACTTTATTCATTCATTCCATTCATTCAAGACATTAAGATACAATATGGAAGTAGCCTGCTCAAGGTTCATTAGCATTCAACACAAAAAATGAGCCATGTGCTCATATTTTGATCTACTTTCTCTTTCATGCATAACAAAACCAAACATAACAAGAAGTGAGAACTCAACATTCCTCAAGCTAATCCAGGTGGATAATGGTGGCCACCCACCTGTTCCAACTGGCTCCTTTTACCATTTTTTAGTTCAACACGTTCTTCTGTACTTCTTTGTAATTGTGGGTTCTGCACTTATGAGGGTTTCTGGATCCCTACACATCTTCCAGGTGGATACTAGTGGCCTCCCACCTAATCCAACTGGCTTATTTTGTATGTTTTCATGTCAACACATCTTGATGTACTTTCAGGACCGTTTTGGGGCCCTAAACAGTGTTATTTTGGCTTGCCAGAGGTAAACTGTAGACATAGTCAGAGTTTGACAACGTAATGCGTATTTCTCAAAAAGACCTTTCCAACGAGCTATCACGCATCTAAAACGAAGATCATATGCAAAAGTTACGACCCTGGGAAGTTAATGTACTAACTTACCCAAACGGGGCCCACATGACTTTTGGCGTTTCATCTCCTTGGGTTAGGTTTTTTGATGTCTAGGGTTTTGACATCCCCGTTTAACATAAAAAGGCCTTCAAAGCCTCATTGTAATCATCTTCTTGCAAATGAGCGTAACCATCACATCTCTTCTCAAAGATAAAGTTGCCACCATTCTAACGAGTCTTGCACTCTGTATTTTTACAGTCTCTTTACAATTCTTTCATTAATAGAAGTCAAGTATTGTTGTATTTCTCTGTTTTTGGCAATTTTCATGAGTATTTCATTGTAATATCTCAGCTTTCATTTTGTTCCGAAAATAATCCGGATCAGTGGTATCAAAGCAGGCTGCTCTTGATCATTTTTTAGCACATGTCCCCGACGAGGTCCGAGTATAGCCAGTTGGGTCTTGAGTTTGTATCTCTTGAGGACAATCACTCTTGCATGCCCAAGAAACCCTCGATGGCGGCAAAAAAGAAAAACAACGGAGCAAAAGATTCTATTAGCTTGTTGCTTGAGCAAGCTCTCACGCGACAAAGGGATGAAATGATGGAGAATTTTGCACACATCCTTCAACGCTTGCCAATAGCAATAGGCACATCTTCATCAAGCCACCATTTTGGAGGAACCTCTCCCTTCAAGGTACAAGTTAATTTTGATATTCCCATATTTAAAGGTCAGATAGATGCAGATTCCCTAGAAAAATGGTTAAATCTATTAGAAGGTTATTTCTTTGTTCAGAAATTTTCTGACACGGGAAATATAACCTTCGCACTCCTCAAGGCTCTCCCCCATGTCAAACATTGGTGGGAAACTTACTGAGAGAAAATTTCCACAGAGGAATCTGGAATATATGGGGCCGAGCCCACTTGGAATTTTTTTGTGGATGCGGTCAAAGAACATTACTATTATGTTGATAACTATGAACACAAGTACATGAGATGGACCACACTGCAACAAGAGAAGAGCCAAACAGTGCCAGAGTTCACAAATACTTTCCATACCTTGTGCACCAAGGTGGGTATCAAAGACTTTGAGTGACATCTGGTTTTGAAATACCGTGTGGCTTTGCATAGGTACATCCAAACTGAAATGGATTTCCTAAACATCTCATCATTGGGAGCTGCCTATCGATATGTTATCAAAATTGAGCATAAATTTAGGCACCAGAACAAATGGGAATTCAGGTCTGCAAATCTGTGACGACCAAAGCATGGTAAAGATGACCCTAACCAATAGCCTCTAGATAACCAGTTCAAGACACACAACAAAAAGGGTAAAGGGAAGATGAAGAATGACACTGGGAAGTGGTGTGACTTCCACAAAATCCCTTGGCACAACACCGAAGAATGTCGCTTGAAACAATCATTGGTGGTCGAGGTCAATGACACGTAGCCGAACCATGATTCTAAATATGATCTAGAAAATATTGAAAATAGACAGATCATTGACATAGACCCCACTTCCATTTTCATGACCACGATAATTCAACTAGAAGAATCAATAGATCCTGAAGAGGGGGAGTGCCTCTTCCATTCACAGATGTGGCTGAAGGGGACCCTGTTGCATTTCATTGTTGACAATGGCAGCCATAAGAACCTCATCTCAACTAAGGTTGTTAAACAATTGGGGTTGTCAACAACACCACACCCACAACCATACAACATCGGGTGGATTCACCAGGGACAAGATCTCTATGTCAGCCAACAGTGTCGCCTGTCCTATGGTATCCAACCCTTCAAGGATGAGGTAGTGTGTGATGTTTCCCCTCTTGATGTATGTGATGTGGTTTTAGGTCAACCATATATGTGGAGACATCATGTTGTCTATGAGTCTAGACCCCATAGTGTCATTATTACTCTGGGAGGTCAAATCTATCAGATACTAGAGGTAGTTCCAACTACTGCTCCATCAAAATAGTGCTGCAAGGTAATCTCTCATACTGCAAAATTCATCCTCTTCACATATTGTTCAAAGGATGCACAAAAGACCACTACAACCACTGCATCCTCAACACTTTCTACCCAGTAAAAACAGATTGTCAAATAGAAAGAAGATATTGTTTCTTCAAACCCAGAGACAACAGGTTGGTGGAGCATATTCTACCTCGCTAGAAACCGGTTTGTGATAGTCTTCCACAGACCAAGCAACACAACTTCTCCAACAAAGCACACATCTCACCAAGATTCAGATTCAGAACATGCTTTCCCCTCTTCCCCAGGCACTCAACGCAATGGAGACCATTGCTTCCTAAGGGGAGAGGATTGATCCTGGTGGATATTGGTGGCCACCCACCTGTCCAACTGGCTCCTTTTTCCATTTTTTAGTTCAACACGTTCTTCTGTACTTCTTTGTAATTGTGGGTTCTACACTTCCGGAGCTGTCTAGAGCCCTACACATCTTCCAGGTGGATACTGGTGGCATCCCACCTAATCCAATTGGGTTATTTTGTATGTTTTCATGTCGACACATCTTGTTGTACTTCCAAGGCCGTTTTGGGGCCCTAAATAGTGTCATTTTGGCTAGCCATAGTCAAACTATAGAGGAGTCAGAATTTGACAACATAATGCGTAGTTCTCGAAAAGGCCTTTCCAATGAGCTATCATGCACCTAAAACGAAGATCGTATGCAAAAGTTACAAACCCGGGAAGTTAATGTATTAACTTACCCAAACGAGGCCCACATGAATTTTGGTGTTTCATTTCCTAGGGTTAGGTTTTTGGATGTCTAGGGTTTTGGCATTCTTGTTTAACATAAAAGGCCTTCAGAGCCTCATTGTAATCATCTTCTGGAGAATGAGCGTAGCCGTCACATCTCTTCTCATATATAAAGCTACCACCATTCTAGCGAGTCTTGCACTTTGTATTTTTACAGTCTCTTTACAATTCTTTCATTAATAGAAATCAAGTATTGTTGTATTTCTATGTTTTTGGTAGTTTTCATGAGTATTTCATTGTAACATCTCTGCTTTCATTTCATTCCGAAAATAATCCGGATCGCAAGCTTTGGCTCGTCTCTCTCTCGTACTATAATAGAAATCTCTCTTTACTCAAAATCCTAACCCTTACATATCTGTATGCATCCCCCCATATCTTCCACAGAGCGTGGAAATCATAACAAACTTGCCAATACTCATCCATAAAATTGACCATGCTTATTCAAGTTGTTCCACAATCAGTTACAATGCTTCATGAAGATCTTTTCGGATCTGGCCTGCATGCAGTTTCTTTAAGTCCTTACGTGTAGTACAAAGTGGATTGGTGCATTCAGTGAAAAAATAGGTTGGTGTGTGTAGTACGAAATGGATTGTCATGTGTATTAAATCCTTGGCTAGCACAAAATTTAAAACTTGGCAACATGCATTGCATATTCTCGAGTGCACACATAGTGCTGACTTGTGGCGCGTGTGCAATCTTCAAACCTTAGGTGCCGATAGGCCCCCAACATTATTAGTTAGCTCGTTCTAGAGTGAACGTCGTTGTTATGGTGTGACATAGGAGGTTAATGGGCTTGTCGTAATGAGTTATTGGATGAAGGCTTGGAAATGGCCATCAACCTTGCCAAATATTTCTTTCAGCTCCTTCATCTTTTCACAAAAAATCATCAACCTCACTAGATGTGATCATCGGTGAGGTAAGGTCGACTTGCTCCACCAATTTGAAAATCAGGGTTGTCATTTCTTTCACATTCAAAAGTTTGTGGTAATACAACTAGGATTTGTCCACTGCGTCAAGCGTGATGCTTAAGATCCTCTATTGTTCAGTGTGGGTTGACACAATCTCCCGAAGTTTGGTGAAAATTATTGTCATGCCCTCCTCATCATTTGTCGAGTGACAAGAGGCCTTCATGTGCTATCATGTTTAATCCGCCTACTTACTACGCCAATTATGCCTAATCTACGTAAGTCATATTCTAGTTGTGTGCAGTGTTGGTCTACTGTGCACTCTCGTCCTGTGCAAGGTATGTCATCACCAGGCATCCAACCCTAGTGGGACATGGCATGTCTTCACTCGAACTGGGTTTATCCGTCCCTAGCTTAGTTTTTCATCAGGTCCTACTGCATGTACCCTCCTAATTGGACCAATGTACCAACCTTGGGATGGTTTATTTCTCTGCATGCATCGCTTATTTGGGCGTTCTGAGTTTGCAAAAGGTGTATGGTGCACGTAGGCAACTTTTGGCGCGGTGTCCTTAGTTTGCTTGGGAACGACATGCATGCTAGGAATAGCCTTAGTTGTCCAATTCCTTTCACATAAGAGAATATACTCATGAGGATGTTTAATATCCTTGTACCGGTTCAACAATTCAAATCTCGTCGTGGAATGGGATCGAACTTTTATAGATTCTACCACCTACGCCCATTCTTGTATATATACATAGTGCATCACCCACCTACGCACACATGTTACTTTAACGACCACATCCATGGCCGATAGCCTCTGGATCTCTAGGACCAACTCTTCCATCTACACCAGAAAGGTGTCAAGTGGGCATATACCATCAAATCTTGGCAGATCGCATAACTCTGATCCAACCCGACAAACTACCTTCATAATTTATGCACATCTCCTGGTTGAAACCTCATACAACTTATTTTGTTATCTGTCCATACCATCCTTCGAATCTATGTCATAGGAGAGAACACTTCTTTAGCTCAGTTCACCATTAGTTGTTGGGTTGACATAATCCTCCCTGCACCCTGTGATATTATATATGTTCTTAATGATGGAAATCTATGCATTCTCAATCACATGCTCATTATATAGGTCACCCTCAATTAGATCCAATGGTGCAATGTCATGTAATGAGTCTGCTTCAAAGGACATATGGTGCTTCTTCAAGTTCAACATTGTATTGTCATAAAATGCCTATTCAGTGCTAAGTAGAGCTAGGTAGGGGTCCGAGTCATCCATGATCTTAATCACCTCAAAATCCACTTTGGTCTTGACCCCTTCAATGTTCACTTCCACTTGCTCCAGCTTGCCAGTGGGATAGATTATGTATTGGTTGGCCAGCCTGAGTTGAATAGGGGACCATGCCAAGTTTGGTTTACCTATCAATTCCCATGATTTCTTCGATAGTCTATTTACGTCAAATCCCACATCCAACATGACACCATCCATCTTGAATTCTCTTTTTTGTGCGCTTCTATCTTTTCACCTGGCACACATCTCATTTTGGTAGCAGGGAAGGAATAACCACCATGGTTTCTTCTTCCTCTATACATATTGTTAACATGTGTGCTAATTTCTTTACAGTGTTAGGATCACAACATTTTAAGTCAACAACACAATTTTATATACAACCTCGTGGTAAGTGTTGTGTTGTGTTTCCTCTCACGTCATGCATGACAGGTCTTCGCAGACATGTTCCTCTTCCATTTTCTTTTGTGTTGCACATTTCATTTCCTTGCGCACATGGGCTTCTTCAAATTCCCTTTATGTCATGCACTACAACTCTTAACACACCCAAGCTTCCTCTAGTGCCCTATTTGTTGTGCAAATTGCTTCTTCACATCCATTGTCTTCCTTCAATTCCTTTTGGGCTTCATGTAGAAATTGCTTTTGAGGCATGATGTCAAATTTAGGAGGTGCTCGTGTTGCTTTCATGATCTTCCCTTCTATATTATGAACGAAACCTTCTCCTCATTCCAAATTCATACATGTCTGAATTCCTCCTTGGGTTACCACCCGTACATCAACTTCTTCTTTTGTCTTATGATCTCTGTGCTGCTCTGCAGTCACCATATTGCAATGCTCCTTCTTCTCTTCCCATTTTTCCAACAAGTTCGGGAAATCCTCTATGGCATCCTCTGTACTGTGGCAATACCCACATAGTGGACGCGGTTTGGTACAAAATCACGACACATGGCCTACTTTTCCACAATTAAAGCAAGCAGGTGGTCTTCCTCCATCACCACTGTATCCTATTCCTCTTCCTCATCCATATCCTCCTCTTATACCTCCTTGGTATCCTCCTTTGTGGAAGCCTCCATTATCTCCACCTTTTTGTTCTTCCTGGACCCCGAAGGTTTCTATAGTGTGCTCCTGCATCAACTACAATTATTGGCAATTGTTCACATCATGTCTCATGGATTTGCAAAAATCGCGAAGTAGAGTATGCGTAGTATTCTGATACTTCTGTAGTGTTGGGGAAGCAGACGTGTATGGCCCCATTGTCTACAAATCTCACAGTGCTCGGTCTATGGTCTAGATGGAAATGGATTTGGTGCACTCGTCACCATGTAACTCCCCAACATAGGACACTTGTTCCTATGGTGATATTCTGTGTGACACGTAGTACATCACACATTCTCACATAACACATTAGACTTCACCATATCTTGTAGTTTCATGGCAAGGTTTGTGATATGAGATTGTAACTGTGCTATCCCTGCTAATGTTTCACCACCTCTTGGCTTAGGTTCTAGTTGCATCACGATCTCCATAGCCTTCACTTAAGTCGTCACTTTTTGTTGGGTGAGAGAGACACGAATATGGGGTAGGAGTCATGCAATAAGCCATTCTCTACATTGGATGTCTTGGATATGAAACGTTAGTCTGTCCAATAGTATTTTGAACCGTTTGTTATAGTCCCACACGGTTTCTCGAACTTGCTGCTTGATCTCTTTGATCCCAGTGATGGACTGCGATTTTGAATTAGGCTTCTGAAATTCTCTAAGTAGATCTATCTTTATCTATGTTAGTGATCAGAAATCAGATCTAGAAGCCTGACAGGGTTTAAAAATGCTCAAAAATGAAAGTGCTAGGAATGCGACGAAACCAACGCCATTGCGTCCATCTCGTCTTCCTGATTCCGGCAGTATATTTACTTTGTCAAACGGGCTCCGTATGCAGAAGTTATCGCGTTCTGATCAGAAGCCCAAACAGGGAAAAAAGTCAAAGGTCAATTGGTCAAAAAGTCAATGCTGATGTCAGCATGACATCAACATGATGACTATGTAGGAGATGATGTGGCACTCTCTGGTTGGTGGTGATTGGGCAGGTTCACTGACAGGGCAGACATGTGGCAGGCAACTGGACCAGTCAATAGTTGACAAGTGGCATTAATCCGTCGAATGGGGAGATGCCACGTGGCCCAATCATGGGCAGCCACGTGGCACCCAGTCATCAGTTGAAGTGGCATGTTTCAAAAATTGTTTTAGGGTCCATGGGATTTGAACCCACGACCACCACCAAGTCCAACAACTTAAGAAATGGTTCTTTACCAATGCGCCAAATTATTTCTTGTGTTATAAAACCCACAATATAAATCAAATATTGCTTGGTATTGTATGGCGCATAAAGGAGGGGGTTGGGGGCTGGGGGCTAAGCCCCAACCCGTGGTCGCGTAACCCATACACCCGAGGGCGCGGGCATCGTGTGCAACAGTCGGGAGGTTTGTTAGCCCGGATCCCAGTCATATCTGCCACCCAATAGAACCGGGGGCTATTCCAACTAAATGTTCGCGGGGGTTGTAACTGTTAAGTCGTGGTCCTATGTATATGCCAAAGATCCAGGAGCTGGAGCGCGAGGAGGGGGCCAACGCTTAGCCTTGGGATAGCGCTCGGCCACATGGCCTCATACGACTGAGAATAAGGGGGCGCGCGCTGGGTATAAGGTGCTAAAAGCCTAATTTTATATGCCAATGGGTTTTATACTAAAGTTTTGGGATTTTTGTTAATATTATGCCTGATATTAGTTGATTTTCTCCATTTTTGGGAGATATTGGGCATTTTTGGTGCCCAAATTTTGGGAGGAAGTTGGAGATGAGAAACCAAATTCAAATCTATATAAACYAGGCCTGTTTGAGGTCATGAAGAGCAGTCAGAGCAGAGTTATGCTAAAGGGAAGCCAAGCCAAAGCCATTTGGTTGCAGGGAAGATTTTGAGGAGCAGACGCTGTCGGACCATTTATGGGAGCTTGGGACGTCCRTTTTGCGTGTTGTTTTCTTTGCAGGGTTCTTGAGATYTGGAAGAACATGACCAGATCAGTCTTGTATCCATTTGGCATTGCATAAATRWACTTTTTATCTTTTGAACAGAAATAAAGAAGCCTCCCCCACAGAGACAAAGGCCCGGAGACGTAGGCAAAGTTGTGCCGAACTCCGTTATCAATCTKCGTGTTATGGTTTGCTGTCTATTATATCATTTCAGATCTGCATATGTGTATATGGCTGTCATAATTCCTCTTCTTTCCTCATTCTTTCACTAAGTTTTCTCAAATGGTTAATTAACGCATGCAAAATTAAAACTCAACCATAGTCATTAAAAGATCCGACAGATCAGTTAGGGACCTTACTTGTCCCATTGACATAATACCCTCATAATTCATGTGCCACATTAGAGCTCTATCTCTGAAGGTTATCTCCAACTGTGCAATCTTGGCTACTTCATTTGTGATTCTCTTTACAGACGATATAGCTTCACACATAAACTGAGATTGTTCTAGATCGTCTCTTCTCAGCTCATGAAATGTAGAAAGACTCATAGTTGAGTCTTCGTTCACCACACTCGATCTAAAACCTTGTCTTCTTGACTGAGTTGTACTTATTGTTGTCAATACATATGTTCCTCCTTGCGAAGTATTATTGGTTAGTTTCTTATCCACTCATTTCTTATGATGTCTCTTCTACTTATCTTACCTCTACTTTTCTTACCACTACACTTTCTTTGGTTTCTTCTTCTTGATGACAAGTGTGCAAAGGGGGTGGTTCAAAGAGGGAGTTCCTCAATACTCTCTCATTATCTTTGGTGAGGGATCCCAAAGAGTTTCTTACCTTTAGCTGTGCAATCCCATGCACAATTGCTAAGTCCTCTTTCCCTTCTTAGAGTGGTCCATCGCCATATTTTGTTATGTTGGCACTGCTACTCTACAACTCATCTTCCTCTAATGTGATTACATATCTTATCAACTAAGGGGATCCAACTTTGTCTTCTTCAACCCTACTCCCACTACTTCCAATATCCTCTCTTGATACCTTGCTCCTAATGTCACATCTCTTTGAGGCCTTATATTCTTCTATGCTTCTCTCTAGCACAGAAATTTCTCCCACACATTATCCTGGTCAAGTTTCCTTTTTCTTCATCTTGGGTTTGACCTCTCGTCATTTACCCCTTTCTTTCTTTTCTCTGCTCCTCTATTTGACTTTCCTCCTTAGCTCAACTCTTCTTGCATATCTCTCATTTTTTTTTCTCCTCTTCTCTTCTTGCATATCTCTTAGCTCTTTTTCTCCTTTTCTCTTCTAGGTCCTTCCTCCACTCACCTCCTTTCATCATTTTCTAGATCCCTTCTGTTAGATCCATTCTTGCTTTCCCCTCGTTATTTCCCTCCTCCCCCTTCCGCATGGGGATGGGGGGATGGAAATGGGTTGACGTGCGCAATAATCCTTGGCTAGCATAGAATTTCAAACTTGGCACTGTGCAATGCATATTGTCAAGTGCGTGCACATTGCTGACTTGTGGTGTGTGCGCATTCTTCAAACCTTAGGTTCCAACATGATCTAATGATGCTTTTTCCTCATAAACAAAAACCTCCATGGAAGAAGGAGGTGATGTTTACTTGACATCTATAGGTACATATGCATATCATGATGTATGGTTGATTAACCTGGGTGCTTCAGTTCTTATGACTACCCCTTTCTTTATTTTCTCTACTCCTCTATTCGACTTTCCTCCTTAGCTTAACTCTTCTTGCATATTTCTCGGTTTTGTTTTCTCCTTTGCTCTTCTTGCGTATCTCTTAGCTCTTTTTCTCCTCTGCTCTTCTAGGTCCTTCCTCCGCTCACCTCCTTTCATCATTTTTTGGAGCCCTTTTGTTAGATCCATTCTTTCTTTCCCCCCGTTCTTTCCCTCCTCCCCCCTCCGCACGAGGATGGGGAGAATGGAAATTGGTTGACGTGCACAGTAAATCCTTGGCTAGCATAGAATTTCAAACTTGGCATTGTGCAATGCATATTCTTGAGTGCGTGCACATTAATGACTTGTGGTGTGTGCACATTCTTCAAAACTTAGGTTCCAACATGCTCTAATGATTCTTTTTCCTCATAAACAAAAACCTCCATGGAAGAAGGAGGTGATGTTTACTTGACATCTATAGGTACATATGCATATCATGATGAATGGTTGATTAACCTAGGTGCTTCAGTTCTTATGACTACTCACAAAGAGTGGCTTTTGTGAATATGAAAAGTACAATGGAGGTGATGTTTTTATAGGAGATGAATCAATAACCAAAATCATAGGAGATGGAAGGGTAAAGTTGTTGTCAAATATTGAAGGATTAGAACTCTCCCTAGGGTTTTGCACATTCCAAATATAGCCATAAACATGAAATATATAAGTTAAATGGGTGTTGCAAATGTGTATATTGTATTTTAAAATGACACATGCAAGATGGTTCAAGGAGCAATGGTGTTGATGAGGAGAGTTTGGATTGGAACTCTGAACAAGCTACCTGGAATCACTTTTAATGATGGGTGTAACAATTCAATTATTCTTGAAGATAACAATGAAGAAGATAGGACCCCTATTATCCCTAGAGAGAAGGGCCTTCGAGTGTTACATGGTAAATGTATGGTCAAAGATACGTTTGATTGCTCATTAAATTTTGATTTATGCAAACACTACATATATGGTAAATATAATCAAATGAGATTTCCATCTAGTGCTACAATAGAAAAAGGAATCTTGGAGTTGAAACACGATGATATGTCTGGACCTGTTCCTATTCCATCACTAGGTAAACATGTGTATTATGTTTCATTCATAGATGATTTCTCGAGGAGGACATGGGTTTATTTCCTTCGAAAAAATCTCAGGTTTTTGGTAAATTTAAAGAGTTGAAGGCTCTTTTAAAGAACCAAAAAAAGAAGAAAATAAAGGTGTCGAGGACAAATAATGGTGGAGAGTTTTGCATAAATGAGTTTGAGGAATTATGTAAAAAGTGCAAAATAGCAAGGAAAAAGACTACTCCATACAGACCTCAACATAATGAAATTGCAAAAACAATGAATAGGTCATTGATGGAAAGGGCAATAAGTATGCTTACTGGTGCAGGGTTATCATGGGAATTATGGGTAGAGGCAGTGGGTACTACATGTTACTTGGTAAATCGGTCACCTATGTCAAAATTGGTATATAAAACTCCACATGAGGCATGGACTAGTAAAAAAATCTCTTTTAAACATCGCATATTTTTTGGTTGTGTTGCTTATATGTATGTTCCGAAGAAAAATGGGAGTAAGGTGGATAACAAAGCTGAAAAAAGTATCTTTATTAGTTTTGAAGACGGTGTAAAAGGTTATAAACTTTGGAACCTAGTAAGAAAGAAGATTGTTTACAGTTGGGATGTAATATTTAGAGAGGTTAAATTTGTTCCCAAACAAGAAGTCCAACCAAGGGAAGAAGAACCAAACACAATAGAGTTTGAGTTGGAGGGTGAAGAATATGACTCAATAGAAGAAGATGAACTAGAAAAGGAAGAACCTCATACTTCAATCTTGAGGAGATTGGTTCGGGATAGAAGGAAACTAGAAAGGTATACCTCACTTGATTTTCATTCTAGTTTCGTTATATCTATCACTGATGATGATCCTAGAACTATTAGGGAGGTAGTGGTTTCAGAGGATAGTAAACTCTCGAAGAGGCCATGGTTGAAGAAATGGATACCTTGAATAAAAATGAAACTTAGGATCTAGTTGAGTTGTCGTCTGGAAGGAAACCTATTGGTAGAAACTGGGTGTTTAAGAAGAATTCGAATGCATAAGGTAAGGTGGAGATGTACAAAGCAACCAACTGAGACTGAGCGATTTCCACCCAACCGTAGGTAGTCCATTGTGGACACCCCCCCCTAGTCGAGCTATGATACCACCAAGGTGAAGTGGGAAAAGAAGGTTCTAAATTCAAACTAAATAGGTCCAAACCCCATAATTTTCACTACTAAGCCTCTTGAGGATAGAGAATCTCCTAGGAACCCATATTACCTACCTCACACAACACAAGAAGTATTTCCTTCTATGCCACATAGTACCTCAAAAATTCCTCCCTCTAGTTCTTTTCAACATGTGCATAGAAAGGTCCAAGCTATATCTCAATATTCTATAGAATTTCCTTGGTTTTTTGGCACTCTTTCCAGGTCCAATGGCTCAATTTCATGGCTGGTCTATTCTATAATGGAGTAGCTCTCTTTTTATGTTGTCCAATGTCTCTAAAACTTATTCTCCTTATTTTTCCAACAACCTTTTCCCCATCATTCAAATTTCTCACGCATGAATGATAACAACATAATTCCAACTCAACTTCTTCCTAGTTCCAAGAATGTAGGGGAGACAACTTGCTAATTTTTAGGAAGTGATGGCAATATCCATAATACTATTTAACAATTTTAATTACAAATATTTCAAGGATCAAAATTGGGATGTCATCCCTGGATGGGGTGTTGGGGAGGAGAAGGATATCGGGGATCAAGCCAATTTCCCACTCGAACCTATGACAGAGAAGGAGGAGCCCACCACGTCTCCTCATGCAGAAACTTGGGAATGTTAATGTTAATGCCCACCCCAAACCGATTAGTGACCGAATCAATGAGTTGTGATCGAGGTATATGTGCCTTGAACACCAGACCCTCTGGGCTTAGCTGTTGTGGGATCTGGGAGATGGATATGGCACGTGACATTAGACCGGGGTGTTGACGCATAAAAGTGCAATGAGAATCCTATCTGCAAAGAAATGCAATACATTATGCTTATACTATATGGTATTAATAATTAATAGTTGGGATCCCTTAGGAGAAACGTGTAATAAGTTGATTCCCTCATAAACATTATGACTTTCAAAGAAATTTTGTGGTTTGATTGAAATTTGATGTTCTCACATGCACAAAATGGCTCTGTAATGGTAATTGACGATAATTCCATCCTCATATTTTATTTTAAATGATGTTCTACCATCAAAAGAAAAGAAAAGGACCTCCAAGCAAAACTATGTTGCATACAAAATGCAAAGATGTGTTATGAATACAATATGTTTTAAATAAAAAAATGGGCTGGTCAAGTTTTATTTACCATATATCACCAACGATATCATATAAAGGTTCCAAATTTATGCTAGGGCCATCACGCACAAGCATGAATGAACTCAAGTTACAATGTAAGTCTCATATACCATACTTCATGTTACTTGATCTTTTATTTAATCCGAATTCTTTAAAAAACAACGATGCTCCTTTCCATTTGTGAGTATGGGATATATATCAAATGTTTGGTTGACGTGTTGATGAATGACAGGAATTTGGATTTGAGTTGGCGCTAAGTGTGCTCCATCGTGTAAGGTTTTGTTGGATGCAATTAATGGTTGGTTGATGGTTGAAATGATATGAAGTAAATGAACTCTGCTCATTTCTTTTTTTGGTATACCACCTTTTGTATTGTCATTTGCTTGGGAGATTGTCGCTACTATTAACTATGGTTTCAGATTTTTCAGTGGTTTGTTGAGATTTGGGGCTTCTTCTTTCGTAGCTTTTTGGGAAAATTTCAATGGGTATGGAGGTCTTTGACTCTTCTAGCATCAATAGTTCATCCTTGCTTTGATAAAATTGGGATATGGCTCATTTGTTTGCATACTGTATATGCGCTACAAATATGCCTCTCTGTTCTTGAACGATAATTTTTTTTGGTTGTTTGAGCTCTTAATGGAAATTTCGAATGCAAATGATGGCCACGACTTGGGTTTTGTACAGTTTCAAATTTTTTTTTGAGTTGGGTTCATGTCAGTAATGAACACCGTAGATACTACTTGTTGGGGATTCATGTGATTCTGGTCCCTTATCATCCAATATGGGTTCATTTTCTGCTTGTTACGAGTTTTTCTTTTAAAAGAAGCATTCAAATAACTGTTGTTAATACTCTTATTTTTAACTCTTGTTGTGTTTTGGCTTATGGAAATATTTGCTAGACTGATTATGATAAGTGTTGTGGTTTTTAAATGGTTTCAAACCCCAACAACAATGAATGCATTAGGGTTCGTTTGGGTGTAGTTTATCATGGTTGTATCTTGCATTGCTCTCTGTTGCCATCATAGCCATGTTAAGAGAAATCATTTCGTTAACCTCCCATTTCGACTTGTCAATCTTGTCAACCCTTGAACAGTTTCAATTTTCCTAATTTGGCTGTACATTGTCTTGCATTACTTGCAAAAAATTGGCTTTTGGTTCAAAACAAAGGTTTTGCTTGCTCCTTGCTTCAATTTGTTTATTCTGGAATGGATGGGTAAACTCGAGAGTTGTTGGAAAACTTGTATGGGTCCCTCGACTCAAGAATCGGGCCATGACTTTCTTGTTGATATTTATCTCTGCAAATCCGTTTTATGAGTTTCTAGTAACATGATATTGGGATTGCTTGGTCGGCATAATCTTTTGGGAATTTCAGTGTTGATTAGAGTTCCACCTTCTACAAGTTAAGATGTGACAAATGATACATATTATTGGCTAATTTTTCTTGCACCCTGTCACCTTGATATTGGATTCGATCTGTCATAAAGATGAGTTTAGTGGATACAATTTTTGATAGAACAAAGTTCAAATCAATGTTGTTCCAAGGATTAAAACATTGTGATAAGAAGAGTTTTAGGGATTTTGTTAATATGTTTTGACTAATTGTTTTCCAGAAAAAAAAGGGGTATTCAAACTTGTGATTGATTATTATAATTGATAAAAGGATATTGTTCGATTACATTCCCCATTCATTATTTTCACTTTACGTTAATTACAAACCCCTCATTATTCGTGAATCATTTTGTCTTCCCATGTCCTGATTCTCACAAGAAATTTGATGGTTCGAAGGATTTTAGGAAGAAAATTTTCAAATGAGGATTATAGAAAAAAATGATGAGATTTGCATTTATACAAAGGTGATGATATGAGTATATAAGATGTATTTGGGGTCAAAGATTTGTTTTGTATTTAGAAGAATATTCATACTTTCCCTGTCATGAGTCCATTTTTCATTTATTACAAATCCTGTCATATCCTATATGTCATTATATCTCCCCGTTCTAAATGATATTATGGACCAAGTTGCAAAATGCTTATGGTTGATATATACATAGTGATGAATTGTTTGCATGTACTGTAATGCATGAAATGAAGAGAGATAATATTTCAATTTTATCTTTAGGAAGAGTATTTGATGATTGATTAGTTATTTTGATTCATATTTTGATTTTAATTTGCTTTAGATATGATTTTTTTCAGCAGAGGTAGCCATGGCAGAGGAGGAAACATGGGCATAAATAATTTCTGGCAAAGAGGCCATAGGAGACCCAAGTTTTCTATTCATTTCAATGCTGACCCACAAGAATTAAATCAATTGTTTCAAGTTGGGTTCTTCAACCTAGTCGGTCAAGGAGTGTTACAACCTCATCCTAGACCTGAGAGACCCCCTTTCCAACCTCTTCATAGTTTTTCAAATGTTAATGTACCTTCTCATGTTTCTCTCCAACCAGAAGTCCCCATCAATGATGGGTGGCAAGAAATTGTTCACCAACCTACAGTTCATCACAATGGTTGGCCCACTGTTTCATTGCCACTTCCTCCGCCACTTGCATTGAACCAGCATGCACGACAAGTTGACCATGTCATTTTCCTTGTTCAGTCTTCGCATGCTAGTAAGAGATTAAAAACTGCCATCACTGAGCTTTCGATAGTTAAATGCAAAAAAGTGGCTTCTCACCATAACTCCTCTAAAGAGTCTTCAGAATCAGTCACTAGTCATGTCCAACATAATGATGCACATTGTGTAGTTTTTAGTGAAATTCTACCCCAAGGGTTAAACCAAATTCTTGTTGAAAGAGCTAAACCGACAGATAAGGTAGACAAAGCAACAAGTAGTGAGAAGAGGCAAACTGCCTCACACAACAAATATGGTTTTTGAATTCCATGTCTGATGAATGAAGAGTTTTATTTATGTTTTTACTTTTATTATTGGGACAACATGATATTACATTTTGGACAACTCGCATATATTTGTTTATTTGATAGAAAAACATTTTAATTATTGGCAAATATGTGAATGATTTTGGGAGACTCAAGGGAACTTTAAATGCATGATATATGAGTTTTTAATTAGTGACATATTTTATTATTTGGATAATTTGTGGAGTGACGAGGAGGGAATCAAAACTTTAAAAGATTTTAAAAGGAATTAGGGGGTCCCACCTATTAGTTATTATTCAATATACCCTTAGTTACTATTTATTATTTGTCCCTAATTTGTGTTAAGTCAATTAAGACTTAGCTAAAAAGGTAGTTGAAACTACCACAACTTTTTTTGAAAGAGATAAAATCTCATCACAAGGAGGGACAAAAGGAGGAAGAGCAAGGAAATATTTTTCTGGTATAAGGTCTGCTCTTATATACTTGTGAGATTATCATTTTCATTCATTTTGAGTTCTCTAGGAATCTTAACCTTCTTGTTGACATCAGGGTCATATTGAAGGCAACATGACTCAAAGATTGAGTCATATACTTCAACAACTTGTTATAGAAAGGTTGATCATTTATTCTTGGCAGTCTGTGTATTATGATCTATTTACAGATTAAATTTCATTACCGATAGGGAGTATTTTGCAGAGTCAGTAAATGATGCTTCTGTGGCAAGGATGATCTGGATCTTTAGTCTCGACCTTCTCTTGTTATCAGAGCCTTTTTGTATGGTTCCCATCGGAGACCTCTAAATTTGACTTTGGTCCATACCCTCGCAGGGGTTTGAAAACAAGATTATTATTGTATCTCAGAATGAAATCAATAAATAAATCATTTTGCTAGTTTTGTCTCACTTGTGTATTTTTCTGATACTTTTTTTTCAGATTGGTATTTAATTTGTTTCTTTTTATTAAACATCGTACATATACATTATCTATATATATATATATTGCACGGTTAATTATCAATAAAAAACAACATTGATTCCTTGTACTTATTGCTCGTGAATCAAATGATAATTTTGACTTAGGTTATAAACCCTGGGTGACAATCCCAATTATCTTACCTTAGCCAAGTAAGATTCAAAAATGTTGGAGTGAGGTTCTTTATACCTTTTCCTCAACATTTATTTGGCGCTCATACTGGGGAGATCTTTCCATATCTCTATTGTTGTTGTACTTTATTTATGTAATTCATTTCTTTTGTTTATTATTCTTATTTTGTTTTAATTGATTGATTCCATGACTGTGCCTGTTACTAGACAACCCAATATTGGTGATTCTTTTGAAGAACAAACTACCATTTCTTTAACTCTATTTAATACCATTTTGGAGACAACTAACACTAGGGCTGAACTCCACCATTCTTGGGGAGTCATTTCCTAAGATATTAGAATACGAGAACAATGGGAAGCCTGACAAAGGCAACCTAGAAATCAACCTCTTCATTGAAGTATTTTTTATATGTACTTTAGCTTTCATATCTCTCGAAGAACAAGAGGCTTTTCACCTGGAAACCTTCCTACATTTGAGATAGGAAGGAGAAACATGATCATACGAAGCCAACAAAATTCTCTTCGTTGAACCTTATTTGATTCAACCAACTCAACGCTACATGTTGTTTCTTTCATTCCAAATATGATATCTTCTGGTGGTGGTAGTGGTACTGGGGGTTCCTCTTCTTCACAACCCTAAAATTCATCTGTAATTGGTATCTTTAGCCATCAAATTCCAATTCAATCAATATCCAATCTAGTGAAAGTCATTACAAAATATGGCTTATTTCAATTCGAAGAAGATGCTACAACTGTTGATGTTTTGGTAGCCTCGGGAGGTATTAACCTCCAGTATAACCTTTGTACTTAGAGTAGAATATTATGGAACTAAGAGAACCATTAAAAAAATATGGAATACCCTAGAAGAGAAGTTGGCCCAAGAAGATTAATAGTAAAGTAAATAAAAGGCCCCAAAAATTGAGGTCGACCTCACATGAAAAGACACCTTGGCAGACTAGTATAAACAGAGGCTAGGCGCTCCTCATTTGGACACACACTCACTCACTCAGTAAGTGCACAAGTTTAAGGAGTAACAATTGCAACAGAAGGATGCACAAGTATGGAGAGGGTAGTGTAGTAGTTGTCGTGGTGTAATCTTAGTCTTTATGGTAGCTCTCTTGTGCACTTCTCTTGGTAAAGGTACGCTTCTATTGGTAGAGGTACACTCTCTTGATATTGTGTTGTTTCCACAACAATATTGGTATTTCTGGTTAGGTTTTATCTATTGGTTCTAGAGGACTTTCTCCGTGTACAAAATCTATCTAAGAAAAGGATATTGTGCTCGAGGGTAGCATGTGTAAGTGCCTATGGTTGGGTGACAATGATGTGACATTTTCTGTGGTTAAATGAGCATTACCAAAATTTTAACATGGTATCAGAGTGAGGTTTCCTTTAGAAAATTCTAACCACTGGAAGGAAGATCATCAGTTTCCCCTTTTGTCAAGCTCATTGGGCACTTACAAAAACCACCAAAAGGGTCACCTAAGGAGGGCACATCTTTTCCCCGGATTAGATCTCCAAAATTCTGAAGTTGAAAAATTAGGGTTTCCTCATAAACCCCTAGGTCAAGGCATCTAGAATCTAGAGGATGAAGTTGGAGCAGATCCTTGAAGAAAGGAGGTCACCTTGACATAACACACTCACTGGTAAGTCCAAATTTCACTTTTGCAAAATTTCATTTTTTTGTCATATTCCTAGATCCTTAGGCATAATGACTTCCAACACTAAGCTTGATGAGAAGCTTGAGGGTGTTGATAAATTTCAAGTATGGAAATACAGAGTGATTCTCATTCTAGAGGAAAATGATATAGAAGGCTTCATTGAAGAAGAAGTTCAAGAGCCAGAGGGAGATGAGGTTAAGGCAAAGTACAAGAATAGTCTGGTTAAGGCAAAGAGAATCATTGTGGATTACATCAAGGATCACTTGATCCCTCATGTCTCGTCGTTGAAGACTCCAAAACACATGTTTTATGTCTTATCCCAATTATATGAAGGAAAGAGTATCAACCGAAAGATGACATTGAGAACACAACTCAAGAATGTGAAGATGAAGAATTCAAAAACCATTCAATCCTACTTCACAGAGGTGTCTCAAATAAAGGAACAACTTGAAGCCATTTGAGACACATTTGAAGAAGTTGAACTAGTAATGACTACATTGAATGGTCTCCCAAATTCTTGGGAATCATTTATTCATCAAATATGTTCCAGAAGAAAACCAACAAAGTTCAAGAAGCTATGGGAAGATTGTACTCAAGAAGAAGCTAGATTGGCAGCAAGAGAAGAATCGTTGGGGAATGATGATCAAGCATTAGCAACACATGAAAGAAAAGGAATCCCCAAAGAAATTTCAAAAGTCACAAAAGTCTCAAAAGACTCAAAAATATTATTCAAGCTACAAATACTACATCTTCCAGAAGATGGGACACATTGCTAGAAACTGTCCTCACATGAAAGATCATATAAGAAAAGGAAAGTGTAAAATACATCATGCGCAAGCCGCAGAAGACGGTGAACCTATTCCAAAGAAAACAAAAGAAGATGATTCAAGTGAAGAATATGTATTGATATCATCTCTTACAGGGACATTCACTCATGGGAGTGACACATGGCTTATTGATAGTGGTGCTTCTAAGCAGATGACCAGTCACAAGGATTCTCTTTCAAAACTGGTTCAGAAGGATTCACTTCATAAGGCGAAGCTCGATGATGACTATCGGTATCCCATTAAAGGGGAAGGAGAAACCTCCTACAGGTTGGATTCCAGAAAGCCTATGAAGATGAAAGAATGAGGACAAGGCCAAGAGGATCTTGACAGACTCAATAAAAGATCATCTGACACCTAATGTATCAGAACTGAAGACAACTCAAGTGGGACAACATCAACCAAACTCCAGGTTTTCATATCAGGTTTGATATTTTATATTGCTGCAGTTTGAGTAAGTATTGTAACTAGAATAACAATCTTTAGAATTTTATTATTGCTATTGTTATTTCTAGTTTTGTAACACTTGAATATTATTGGTACGACTAACACTCCAATAAATGCTCATATTAATGAACTTGTTTACAATATAAATTGATCTCCTCTAGGAGATGACCTTGGTTGTTGACTTTGTTCCAGGTAGGTTATCTTGTAAACTCCATGGAAGTTACCACGGAGATGTTGTTCTTGTTTCTTGTTCCGGGTAGGTCAAAAGTAATAACTCTAAGAGGGAGCTATAATGATGGTTGCAAAAGGAAACAATTTAGATTGTCTCTAGCTGAGACTTGGAGTAGACTATCCAGACATAGAGTTGTACACATCCATGTAATAAAGGATAAGAGATCAAAGTTGGATCCTTCAGGAAAGAAGAGTATATTTGTTGGATATAGTGAGACATCGAAGGCATATAGAGTCTACATTCTTGGTTACAGATAGATCGAGATTAACATTGATGTTACCTTTGATGAGGATACATGCTTCATTAAGTAGAGGCGTAATCATATAGATGAGGTCCATGATGAGGAGCCTGAAGCTCCTAGAGTTGTAGATACAGATACAAGTAATGACGTTGTACCTTAAGTGTATGTTCCAGAACATCACGATATGGAAAAAACAACAAAGACCTGTAGATCCACCCCAAGAAATGATTACAAATAAGAGAAGACCAGCTTGGGATCAGGAGATTATTTAGGATACAGAGAAGTATGGTGCTCCAGACGAAACTTTCATAGAAAGTAAGAAGCCACAACCATATTCTAGCTACATGGCATTGCTAAGTGAAATCATTGATGCATAGCCTACCTGTGATGAAGAGGTTGTAGAAAACAAAGTATGGAAGGATGCCATGATTGAGGAGTACGATTCCATCACAAAGAATGATGTTTGGGATGTGGTTCCGATACGAAAAGATAAGACAACAGTGAGTTCAAAATGGATCTACAAGACAAAGCATTCCACTAATGGCAGTATCGATAAATATAAGGCAAGGTTTTGTGGCTCATGGTTTCTCCCAGAAAGAAGGAATAGACTATGAGGAGACATTTTCTTCTGTGGCAAGATACACTTCGATTAGAGATATACTTGCTATAGCTGCAGTAATGAAATGGAAGGTACACTAGATAGATGTGAAAACAACATTTTTGAATGATGTAGTAGAAGAGGAAGTGTATGTGGAGAAACCACAAGGTTTTAAGACACATGACATGCATACACATGTGTGTAGGTTGAATAAATCCTTGAATGGATTGAAGCAAGCACCTAAGGCATGGTACAATAGAATTAAAATATCTCTGGTGAGCTTGGGATTTACCAAGAGTAAAGCAGATCCCAACCTTTACTACAAGGTTGAGGATAAAGGACCAATGATATTATTGTTATATGTGTATGACCTGTTTCTAACATGGAAAAATAATCTCATCGCCGAGTAAAAGAGAAATCTTGTGTCAGAGTTCAAGATGAAACACCTGGGTATGATGCATTATTTCTTAGGTCTAGGGGTGTGGTAGAAACCAGAAGAGATTTTCCTTAGCCAAGGAAAATATGCTGTAGAAATCTTGAAGAGATTTGAAATGATGGATTGTAAATCGATTCCCACACTAATGGTGACGAACCTGAAGCTATCAAGTGATACTTCTCCAGAGATAGTGGATGTCACCATGTACATGCAGATGATTGGTTGATTGATGTATTTGATGAATACTAGGCCAAATATATGCTTTGTGGTGAACACTTTGATTAAGTATATGGTTGAACCAAGTCGTGTTCACTTGATTGAGACAAAGCATGTATTAAGGTACCTGAAGGGTACAATAGTATTTGGACTCCGATATGTTTCAGATCGTAAGATAAGACTGCGAAGCTATGCTAATTTAGATTGGATCGATAGTGTCACAAATCAGAAGAGTACATCAGAATGTTGCTTCAGTTTGGGGTTAGTTGTGATTGCGTGGCTCAACAGGAAGCATAATAGTGTGGCACTCAGTATGACTGAGGAACAATATATAGCAGCTTGTTTAGCTAGTAGCGAAGTTGTGTGGCTTCAGAAGTTGCTTGTAGGACTGTTTGATCTCAAGTTGGAGGTGACTTGTATTTTTTTTTGTGACAACCAGAGTTGTATAAAGTTGTCTAAGAGCCCTGTGTTTCATGACAAGTCCAAGCAAGTCGAGATCAAGTACCCTTATATCCAAGATCTGGTGCAAAAGGGATCTGTGAAGCTCCAATATATTAGCGTATACGAGCAGATAATAGATGTGTTGACCAAGCCTCTGTCGAAGGTAAAGTTTGAGTACTTCAGGGACAAGCTTGGAGTGGTCCAAAAGGACTTCCCTCATAAGAAGGAGTGATGAGTCACATATGAGATTCTAGGGGGCAGTAGCTTACAGAGTATGGTAGCATCAGGTAGTCATTTACAGGGACAATAATTTCCCAGACTCCGTAAGAATTGGGTAGTAGCGCAATTATATGTGTGAACTGGCTCAAACTGAATAGTTTCCCAGACTTCATAAGGATTGTGTAGTAGCACAGTTTTGTGTGTGAACTAGATCAAACTAATAAATTGCCCAAACTACATGTGGATTGGGTAGTAGTGAAATTCTGTGTGAACTGGCTAGTTTCCTAGCTTTGAGTGAGCTAGATGAAGTCTTGTAATGACATAAGGTCTGAAAGGACATCGAGACCAATAAGGCCCGAGAGTATGATGAGGTTGTGTCCACTAGAGAGATACTACATGTGTTGATGAGACCCTAGATGCATGATTGTGACATGACCATCAGATAGTCTATGCATGACTATGACAGAGCCAATATATGGCTATTGTGGTGACTGTGATGTATCGATTCATCAAATAGTCTGTGTGTGACTATGACAGAGCCTATTTGGCTATGATGGTGATACTTGTAACATGATCTATTTTATCATGAGATAACCTATGTGGCTATGGTGATGCTACCCGTAGACTGGTTTGCAAGACCATGTGAGTCTTTCCCATGCCATGTGAGATGGATGGATGTGATTGAGACCATTACTTGAAGAACATCATAGTTAATACCTCCCTATCTAAGAGGGAGTGTTGATGTTTTGGTAGCTGGGGGAGGTATTAACCTCCATTATAACCTTTGTACTTAGACTAGAATTTTCCAAATGCAAGAGAACAATTAAACATATGTGGAATACCCTAGAAGAGAAGTCTACCCAAGAAGATTAATAGTAAAGTAAATAGAAGGCTCCATAAAGTGATGTCGACCCCACATGAAAAGACACCTTGGTAGACTAGTATAAATAGCGGTTAGGCACTCCTAATTTGGACACACACTCACTCACTCATCAAGTGCGCAAGTTTAAGGAGCAGTAATTGCAACAAAAGGAGGCGCAAGTCTGGAGAGGGTAGTGAAACAGTTGTCGTGGTGTAATCTCAGTATTTTTTCTAGCTCTCTTGTGCACTTCTCTTGGTAAAGGTACGCTTCTATTGGTAGAGGTACACTCTATTGATATTATGATGTTGCCGCAACAATATTGGCATTTTTGATTAGGTTTTGTTATCACACAAACTTGACAGAGTCTTGTGGGTTGGTAGTTTCCACTTAGGCCTGTAGTTTTGCCTTGCCTTACTCCTTTTCGTCGATCAAACCTTAAGTTTTTCCCTTTTCGGCGTGTAATTTGATCTATGTTTGTCCTCGGACGTTGGAGAGACCTTTGGTTTTGTGTAGTTTTTTCTAAGAAGTCTCGGCCCCAAGCTTTTGTTTTCTCTGGGTTAATCACTGCCCTCTCTTTCGCTGTCTTGATCCTTTTGCTTTCCAAAGCCCTTAGCTAGTCGTCCAAGTATTTATTTACACAGGCCGCAACAGTAAGCAAAAGCGCAACATTAAGAGCGGTATGAGATGGACTCAAATCAAGTGAGTGAGCAATTTCAGTTGGGCGAAAGAATTTGCATTTCAAAGTTCAGAGATCGATGATGATTAATAGTCACGGAAGTCAGGAGTTCAGAATGTTGTTGAAGTTATTTGTGAAAGATTTGAACCCCCGAAATTCAAAATCAACAGAAGCCGTCCGATCCAGTTAGACGCGTGGCACCAGATCCGAACCGCGGAGAAAATAATTTTGGGAAAGTTGAAGTGAAGAATACACAGATTTCTCGAGTCTCGAAATGTCAAAGTCCCGAGGTCCTGAAGTGACGATATTCATCTGGGTCATTCAATTCGAAGGGACGTGTGGCAACTGACCTCAGAAATCGCGATTTTGTGACTTGGAGGTTTTAGCATGAAGCACAACATAGACTCACGAAACACGAATTTGTGAAGTGCCCAAGAGTTGGCCCCATGATCACAGCCAATGGTTATATGGGAAGCAGGCCCATAAAGAAGGGTAAGCACCTATCGAGCAGTGGGCAGTTGATATTTTGAGCAAGCATCCAGGCCGTTAAATTTCAAGCAAAACTGACCATCAATCTGGACGGGCTATTTCGCAGATTCAAGCATCGAGACATTTGGAATCAAGGAGAATGAAGACTCCCGAAATCGAAAATACCAAACTTTCACGAAGGGAGCCCCAGGTCATGGCCCGAGGTCACATGAAGCGATGGAGAAGAGCTACACCAGAAGCTGAGGGCGCCTGCATTTTCACAGAGGAAGATCTGTGTGGTCTCGAGGCACCGAGGTTTACTTGAAGGAGTCGTGAGCGTCTCCTGGAACATTCATGGGTGTCAAGTTTCATCCCAATCTTGATGAAAGTGGTTAATGGAAATGGGGGAGGTAGTTGAGACCTCATTTCACTCCATAAATGGAAAGCATGGAAAAGATGGCCATGGAGGCAGACTGTCAGCCCAAAGTTTCCCTGTCAACGTATTCTCCTGCAAAGCCCATACTGGTCTGAAGTCGCGTCTGACAAAAGAATGCAAGTGAAGACTGGCAGAAGAGTTTCAGACACAAAGCTTTGATTGCAATGGTCAGGTCACACTCCTGGTGGTGGCAAGTTGTTATGAGTATAAATACTTAGTTTTGATATTTTGTTAAGGTCGATGGTTGAGCCAAGCTCCCGTATGTAAAGTTTTAGTAAAGCCTCTGGTTCTTTGGATATGTATTGAATTTTGAGACTTCTTGTTTAATGACACTCAAACTTCTTTTTCACCTCTTTTGCCTCTGATATTGAAGGCTCGGGCATGGATGATCCAGTCAGGTTGTTGTAATTATGTTGTGATGTATGTTTGATTATAGTGTTGTTACATCGTCTTAAATTTCTTGAAGTTTTTGATCCAAGAGGATCTTGTATTCAAAGCCTTTCCTCCTTAGACTGCTGGAAGACCGGATGTCCATAGCAGTCCTTTATATTTTTTCCTCAAGTTCTGCCCCCTACTCACCCTTACTACAACTTACTGACTGAAGTTAGATCAAGACCTCATATGCCTATTCATATCAGCCCAATTTTTTGAGTTAAAGCGATACTATCCCGAGTTTTCATCCATTAGACCCCTTTAAATTTATTCATTGTGACATTAAAACTGATGGGTACTGGGCTTACCTCTGCTGCAATCCAGAGGTGACTTCTAGTGCTATCATTTCTTGCGCCGTTGCCAGGGACGAATTGAAGATTTTCCGTGGGATTGAACAACAAAGCTTACTGGTTCTGAAGGTGCACCATAACTAAAAACATTGAAGATTGCAACTGTGCACCTGGCGACTCCACCGGTACGACTCCACGGTTTTAGCTGTGGCTTCCAGTTGCAGATACACGAGGTCTACCCGACAACTACCTTTAGTGACACCTAAAGCTGATCCAGAGAAAATTATCAGAAGACAAAAGACCCTTCAGGAGGGTACTTCTACTGCTGAACCAGGTAATTCTGGTAACTTTCATTATTCTCGTATAAGAACTCCAATAGTTGTTTCTCACTTTCCTATTACACCATATGTTGGAGCTTCTAGAAGTTTAAATTTTGGAAGTTTTCCTACTAATTACCCCTCTCCCAGTTTCACCACTCCTCCTATTAAAGTTGTTTCTTTTACAGAGAGAGAAACCTCTGTTCCCTTGAGCCCCAAGGCCTTTTCTCTAGATCCTCAGTTGTTTCCCTTTGTTCCTAAAAGCACACCTCCAATCTCTCCTATCCGAACTCCATCCCCTCCTTGTTATCCTCCTTTTCACACTCTGATGGCAAGAGCTAATCCTCCCATAAATAGAATGGACTCTATAGTAGCTGCCAGATACGCCCCTCACGTATTTCCTCAACCTCTTAATGCTCTACCAGTAGGTGGCTACCTTAAGAAACTACCTAAGTTCACAAGCGAGGGAGATATAACCGCAGAAGAGCACCTGGCAGCCTTCTAAAGTTATGCTGACAACTATGTCATCGTAGACGAGGATGTGTGTATCAAGATTTTTGTCCATAGCCTTGATGGAGAGGCTAGGAAATCATTCAGGGCCCTCGCTCCTAGATCCATTGCTGGGATTGAGGCTTTGGATGATGTCTTTTTGAGACAATGGGGGCATGAAAAAGACTTTATGTATTATATCACAGAGTTTGGGTCCCTAAGGAGAAAAGAAGGAGAATCTGTCTATGATTTCTCCAAAAGATTCAACAAAATGTAAAATAAGATCCCCGCTAAGATAAAGCCTATAGAAGCCTCTGCTAGAATTACTTATGCTAATGCGTTTGAACCTGATTTCTACCTTCTATTAAGAGAAAGAAGAGCTGCCTCATTAGTTCATATGGAAGATGCAACCTTGGAAGTGGAATCCAACATCTTGGCAATGAACAGACTTAGGGGTAAGGCTGATAGAGACAGAGGAAAGGGGAGGTCTAAAGTTTCAACCTCTAGTTCCTCTGCTGCTCCCCCTCAAATGGACGAAGTAACCAAGTTACTGAAATCACTTTCAGCTAGGATGGAGAGATTGGAATTGGAGGGGAAGCAAACATACATAAATCCTCAAAACACTGATAGCAGAGGCAACTTCAGGAGGCCTAATAACAATGCTCCTTAGATTATCCAAAGGGAACAAAGGGACATAGATAGAGAAGATCAGAAAGTCCAGACCCCTCTCCAAAATAATCTTGTTACAAATGATGAAGGAGAGGAAGAATACCTTGATCTAGAAATCCATTGTCTTGGAGACACATCCTCTTTTCCTCACTTAACTCAATCAACATACGAGGAGTCTCTCATGGACAACCAATTAAACAAGCCGAGAAAGGGGGACAAGGCCAATAATAGTCCAAATAGATATAGCTTCAGGTCCAAAAGGAAAGAAGGAAATCCTGATGTCCCTGATCAACCTACTAGAGCAAAAAAGCCTGCTAAAGATGTAGCACACGACAACAAAGGTAAGAAATTTCAAAACCCCTCTCCAGTGGTCAAAACTATCGTCCCGAAAGTGAAAGAAATTCTAAAGCCCACATTCCCTTTTAATTTCGAGCATGAGATTCAGAAAATTAGGATCCTTGTACCCCTTTCAAAGCTGGTCAAGCATGAGGACTTTAAGAGATCCCTATCTAAATTGTTGTTGCTTGAACACTAGAATCATCCCACAGACTCAATCAATTTGCAAGACGAAAAGCCAACAATCATCTTGGGTCCAATGGTAGAAGATAGAGACAATTTATCCCCTCCCTTCTATACCTCACTGAACATACATGATAAAGTGCTGCATAATGTTCTGATGGATTTAGGGGCATCTCATAATCTCATGCCCAAAACTGTCATGGAAGAACTTGGATTAGAAATCACTAAGGCTTATCATGATTTATATTCTTTTGATTCAAGGAGAGTGCAGTGCCTTGGGGTCATCAAAGATCTAGTTGTGACCTTGTTTTAGCTACCCATGAAAAGTGTGGTCATGGATATCATGGTGGTTGATGTTCCCCCCAAGTTCAGCATGTTGTTGTCAAGATATTGGATAAATATACTTGGGGGAACCTTGCAAATGGACCTCACATACACCACTATTCTTGTATTTGGGGGGGAGCATAGAAGAAGCTCAGTTGGCTTATATTATTAGCGATGAAACAGACCCCACCAACCATCCTATCTTTTCACTCGACACTGATTTTGGGTCTAGTTTATTACAGCTCTATGATGATCCCAAACCTCCTCTAAAACTCAAAAAATATTCCACTGCTTTTCCTGAAGTCCCCTCTCCCATCAGCCTTGTTTGGAATTTTTTTTTTGATGGAGCTTCATCTAGGGTGAGTGTTGGTGCTGGAGTAGTCCTCATTTCGCTTGCTCAATAGATCATACCTCTGACCTACAAATTAGAATTTGAAGCCACCAATAACATGGCAGAATACAAAGCTCTTGTTTTGGGATTGAGGGCTGCAAAATTTATGGGAATTAAAGAAATATCTGTGTTTGGAGATGTTGAGTTGGTTATCACTCAGATCAGAAATATTTACCAAGCCAAGCATCCTAGACTCAGATCTTATAGAAATGAAGTGTGGGAACTAATTGACAGTTTCTTCCTAACTTTCAACATTTCATTTATTCCAAGAGAGGAGAACACATTGGCTGATTCTTTGGCTGCTTCAACAAGCAATTTCAGAATCCCTCTGCCACCTAGACTCAGGTATGATGTAGAGGTAAAATATAGACCCTCTATACCTGACAATGTCAAGCATTGGAAGGTATTTGAGGATGATCTTGAAATCAAGAGGTTCCTGGAAACTGTTGATGAATTTTCTGCATTACACATAGATCAAGATCATGATTATGAAAATGATCTCCGTGTTGATGTATTTGTAAAGAAAATTGCTAATCATCACATTGTGCAATTACCAAGAAATCACATTCTCAAGGGATTAGTTCCTTTGGAAATATTTTTTGAGAGTAACGATGTGGCAGTGAAAACTAGAAGACCGCTTGATGATGCTGACATATCCGAATGCAACATTGGTACAGAGGAAAATCCTAAGTTTGTCAAGTTGTCAAGTAGCTTGTCAAAGAGCAGAAGGCCGAATATGCTGAGTTATTGAAAAGGTTTGTTGATGTGTTCGCATGGACATATGAAGATCTCAGGACTTATGACATAGGTGTCATTGAGCATAAAATCCCACCGAAGGAGGAAGCTAAGCCGTTTAGGTAGAAATTAAGACCGATAAATCCTATGTTGCTGCCCATCATGGAGAAAGAGGTGAAGAAGCTGTTGGATGCCCAGATCATCGTGCCTTTGAGGTATTCAGAGTGAGTGGCCAACTTGGTCCCAGTGAGAAAGAAAAGTGGGGAAATCAGGCTTTGTGTCGATTTCAAAAACCTGAACAGAAGCTCAAAGAAGGACAATTATCCCTTGCTGAAGATGGAACACATATTATAGAGGGTGACTGGTGCATCAAGGATATCCATGGTTGACGAATTTTTTGGCTAGAATCAAATTTCTATCTTACCTGAGGACAAAGAGAAGACAACATTCACCACTCCACGGGGTACATTCATGTATGCCGAGATGCCCTTTGGATTGATGAATGCAGGAGAAACCTTCCAACAAGCCATGGACATCGCTTTCATTGGAGAAAGGGATAAATTTGTGGTCATCTATTTGGATGACATTAAAGTTTTCTTCAATTCTGATAAAGAACATCATCAACATTTGAAAAGGGTCTTCTTAAAATGCATAAAGTTTGGCCTTTCCTCAAATCCCAAGAAATCATTGTTTTCCATGAAAGAGGGGAAGTTATTGGGGCACATAGTATCAACTGAGGGAGTCATGATTGATCCTAGCAGGGTAGAAGCAATCCAGGCCTTATCAATCCTGAGATCTAGGAAAGAAGTCCAATCTTTCTTGGGAAAAATTGATTTCCTGAGAATGTTTGTTTCCAATTTTGCTGAAATGGTGAAGCTCATAACAACCATGCTCAGGAAGGGGAATGAAGTAAAATGGGCAATCGAGTCTAGAAATTCTTTTGAACAAATAAAGAAGGCCTTGACTAAGGCACCTATGCTTATCAGTCCTGATTACACCAAATATTTTCTGATTTTTTCTTTTGCTTCTTTTGATATAGTGGAAGTTGTGTTATTGCAGAAAAACGCTGAAGGGTTGGAGTAGCCTATTTCACTTTTCAGCAGAGCACTAAGAGATGTAGAGGTGAAATATGACATCATGGAGAAGCAGTCGTATGCCTTGGTAAAATATCTCAAAGCTTTCAGAATCTATGTCCTACATTCAAAGGTTATCACATATGTCCCTTCAGCTTCTGTGAAGGACATTCTCATTCAGCCTGACATAGATGAGAGAAGGAGCAAGTGGATTGCAAAAATCCTTGAATTTGATCTTGAAATAAAGCCCAACAAACTAGTAAAAAATCAAGGTTTAGCCAAGCTATTGGCTGAGTCTAATTGTAAATCTTTGGGGGTTAACTTCATCAACACTTGCTTAGAAAATCAACAAGCTAAGTTCCTTGATATAAGTTCTCAGGGCAACCCTCCGCTGCCAGAATGCACCTGGTACAAAGACATTATATATTTTTTCTAGGAGTTAAGGCCTCCTGATGGAATAGGAAAAGGCAAGGAAAGAGATTTAAAGCTTAAAGCAATTAAATATTGCCTCATTGATCAGATTTTGTATTGGAAAGACCCTATGGGAGTGCTTTTGAGATGTTTAGACCCACAAGAAGCCCAAAAAATAATGTTTGATTTTCATGATAGCTTATGTGGGAGACATCATTTATGGAGAACCACAACCTATAAAATTATCAAGGTCGGGTACTTCTGGCCTACTCTATTTACCGATGTCTGTGCAAAAATCAGGGCTTGTGTTAAGTGTCAGAAATTCTCTGGGAAGCAACAACTCAAGTCTTTGCCATTGAAGCCTGTGGTAGCTTCAAGACCCTTTCAGCAGTGGGCCCTAGATTTTATTGGGGAAATTCATCCTGCTTCAAGCAGACAATACAGGTGGATCTTGATTTCCATTGATTACTTTACCAAATGGATAGAGGTTATCCCCACAAGGAGTGCTTCTCATAAAGTAATCATTGGTTTTCAGGAGGATATTATAGCAAGGTTTGGCTGTCCGAAAAGAATTGTCACTGACAATGCTGCATATTTCAAAGCCGAGACATTAATCCAGTTTTGTGAACAGTTTGGAATTTCACTTATTCACTCAACTCCATACTATCCCCAAGGGAATGGACTGGCGGAGTCCTCTAACAAGAGCCTTATAAAAATGATCAAAAGACTGCTAGAGGAAAACAAGAAAGCATGGGATTCAAAGCTCAAATTTTCTCTATGGGCTGACAGGGTGACAACAAAAAGATCTCTTGGGGTCTCTCCTTTTTAGCTTATGTATAGAATTGAGGCCATCTTTCCTTCTCAGATCGCCTTGCCAGTGGAAAAATTCTTCCAGGACTACCATGGAGAACCTGATGACATGGTCAGGAGGATACTGCAGCTGGTAGTAGTGCAATGGACTAGAGAGAAGCTACTAAACAAAGCACACGAACATCAACAGAAGATCAAGCATGCTTTAGCAAGAAAGTGAGAAAGGAAGATTTCCAACTGGGAGATCTAGTGCTAAAATGGGATGCACCCAAGCAGGAAAAAGGCAAGCATGGTAAATTTGATGCCTTGTGGATCGACCCCTTCAAAATATCTGAGATATTCACTAATAATACTTATAGGTTGCAGAATTTGGAGGGTGATGAAGTTTTTGGTGGCCCTGTAAATGGGCATTTTTTGAAGAAATATTTTATCTAGGCCGCAACCGACATCCCACCCTTGTAAATACCACTCCTGTTCTATTTTGTTTTCTATAGGAGATTCCATAGCCCAAAGCAAAGGCACTGGAACTACTTGTTCTTGACAGCTCGCAGGGAGCATGCCATCTCCTATGGAGCCAAATGTTATCACACAAACTTGACAGAGTCTTGTGGGTTGGTAGTTTCCACTTAGGTCTGTAGTTTTTCCTTGCCTTTTGCCTTTTCGCCGATCAAAACTTAAGTTTTTCCCTTTTCGTCTTGTAATTTGATTTGTGTTTGTCCTCAGACGTTGGAGCGACCTTTTGTTTTGTGTAGTTCTTTTTTAGAAGTCTCGACCCCAAGATTTTGTTTTCTCTAGGTTAATCATTGCCCTCTCTGTCGTTGTCTTGATCCTTTTACTCTCCCAATCCCTCAGCTAGTCATCCACGCATTTATTTACACAGGCTGCAATAGTAAGCACAAGCGCAACACTAAGAGCGGTCCGAGATGGACTCAAATCAAGCGAGCGAGCAAGTTCAGTTGGGCGAAAGAATTTGCATTTCAAAGTTCATAGATCGACGACGATTAATGGTCATGGAAGTCGGGAGTTCATAATGTTGTTGAAGTTATTTGTGAAAGATACGAACCCCCGAAATCTGAAATCAACAAGAGTCATTCGATATAGTAGGACGCGTGGCACCGAATCCGAATCGCAAAGAAAATCATTTCGGGAAAGCTGAAGTGAGGAATGTGCAGATTATCGAGTCCTGAAATGTCAAAGTCTCGAGGTCCCGAAATGCCGATATCCATCTGGGCCGTTCAATTTGAAGGGTGGCAACTGATCTAAGAAATCACGATTTCATGACTCAGAGGTTTTAGCATGAAGCACAACATAGACTCGCGAAACGTGAAGTAGCGAAACATGAAGTCACAAAATGCAAAGTCGCGAAACGCAAAGTCGCGAAGCGCCTAAGAGTTGGGCCCACGATCACATCCAATGGTTATATGGGAAGCAGGTCCATAAAGAAGGGTAAGCACCTATCAAGTGGCGGGTGGTTGAGGTTTTGACCAAGCATCCTGGCTGTTAAATTTCAAGCAAATCTGAACAACAATCTGGATGGGATATTTCACAGATTCGAGCATCGGGACGTTTGGAATCAAGGAGAGTGAAGACTCCCGAAATCCAAAATCCAAAAATTTCACAAAGGGAGCCCCAAGTCATGACGCGAGGTCACATGAAGGAATGGAGAAGAGCCGCACCAGAAGCTGAGGGTGCCCGTGTTTTCACAGAGGAATATCTATGTGGTCTCGAGGTGCCGGGGTTGACTTGAAGAAGTCATGAGCATCTCTTGGAACATTTATGGGTGTCAAGTTTTATCCCAATCCCGATGAAAGTGGTTAATGGAAATGGGGGAGGTAGTTGAAACCTCATTTCACCCTATTGGCTACAGAAGTCACTCTTGGATCACAGTAGGAGTAAGCCTGAGGCCCATTACTTTATGTCACGATTTGTTTATAAAGGGGGTGATCGAATGGAAGTAAACTCAGAACAATATCGCTCACTCAGAAAACTGGGTTGGAACAACAAGGACATGTGAGGTCTTGATTTAACTTAAGCCGGTAAATTTTGCATAGTGGTGAGTAAGTGGAGGAAAGGAAGGGGAAAAGTCTCAGATATGAGATCCTCTCAGACCAGAGAAACTTCAAAGTAAACCTCAAACATTGCAGAACTAATACAATCAAACATACATCATATAGTTATAGCAACACCCGACTGGATCATCCATACCCGAGCTTTCAAATTTAGAGGAACAAGGAAAGGAGGAGGTTGGCTGCCATTAAACAAGAAATATCAAAATATCATTGTATAACCAAAGAACCAGAGGCTTTGTTAAAGCTTTACAGTCGGGAGCTTAGCTCTACCATCGATAGATTACAAAAATGGCAAAATTGCCTACATATACCTGAAGCCAATAACAATAGAAAAACCATGACTTATCATTAAAAACATTACATCTGCATGTTTACTAGCAGACTGCACCTGCAGTCTCTGGATGGTCCTGCGCTTGTGTCAGATGCAACCAGGCTCCTGGAAACCCTGCAAAAGAATTGACCTATCTCAGGTCCCTTTCTGGACTTTCTATTTATGGTGGAGACAATGTCTAACCACCACCAACCACCTCAATAACTGCTTCCTTGGGATTGGGAACGACCCGACCAACTCTGCACTCTTGGGACGTGGAGGCCGTCTCGCACTACCACCTGGATTGGCTGAACGACCTAATGATAAGGCATGGAGGCCGGTGCAAAGATTGGGGCACGTGATTGGAAGTGGTGGATGAGTGGTGACCAGGCAGGGATGAGGGGAAACAACGAAGGAGGAGGTGACGGGACATGATTGGTCAAGGGAGGACGCGTTGCTTACGACGGAGCGATGCGGAAAGGAGAGGGAGAGGTGTCAGAAGGTAAGATGTTGGAACGAAAATAAGGTGGGCCAGGATGGCGCTTAGTGGAGGTGAGATATGGAGTGGAAGACAAATGGCGGAAGATGAAAGGTGGAGGCAATCGTGAGGAGATGATAGGGGGACCTGCTTTAAGCCACCAATTCCGGACCCACCTCCCCCTATTAAAGGTATATAAGTAAAGGGGGTTTGGAATCCAACCTCGATCGTAGATCCGGGCTCCCAAATCCAGGCCGTTGAGAGATGCATGCTCAATTCCAGACCCCCCCCCCCCTTGTTAAAGGTAGAACAATGAAGGGGGTCCATAATGGAACCCTGGCCATAGATCTGGGCACATAGATCCTGGCCACTCAGATCTTCCCGCTCCTTAGCTTCATGCGCCGAGAGTTGTCCTTGATAGACGGCTGAGACTGCTCCATGATCAATGGACCAGATTCTTTCGGGAATTCGCCCATCGGGAGTTCTTGCTCCTTTGCTCTCGAAGTCCTGGTAATCGAAACACGATGAAGCTCGATCGCGTGCCACTTGTGTCTGCTAAAATGGATGGCCCCGATCACTTCTACGATATAGGTTACTTCCTTGATGCTAATCCTCGTGCAACTTTTCTAATCGTGAATTCCCGCTAATCGTCGATCTGCTTCCTCGATGAATTCTGGCTGTTAAAAACAAATCTTCACCCGCTCGCTTGACTTTGAACCCTGAATGAGATTTTTTGAGATATGCGCTTGGGCACTTCTATCACAGGCCGCGAATAATCTCCCTTTAGTGGGTTTTTAGCTCGCCTCTTCGCCTTTTGCGCCATGGGCTCGACTTAGGAGAGAAAACGACCCATACTAGAATTTGTGCTAACATTAGGCTCCATGGGGGATAGAGTTGTCCCTGTGATGCTATAAGAATTCCTTCTGTAGTTTGAGTGCCTTGTCGTTGGGCTATGGAGTCATTTATTAAGCCGAAAACAAACAAAAACTCAATATTTACAAAAAATAGAGGAGTCATCTACGGCTCAGAAAAAACATTTCTTTAGGAAATGCCCATTTACTGGGCCATTAAAAACTTCTTCGCCCTCCAAATCCTACAACCTGTATGTGTTATTTAAGAATACTTCAGATATTTTGAAGGGCCCGATCTAGAGGGTATCAAACTTGCTGTGTTTGCCCCTATCCTGCATGGGTGCATCCCACTTAAGCACCAAATCTCCGAGCTCAAATTCCTCCTTTATAACCTTCCTATCAAAGGCCTACTTGATCTTCTGCTGATGACTGTGAGCTAAGTCCATTACCTGCTCCCTGACCTGTTGCAGTTCCACCACTTGATGAATTCTTCTGACCATATGGTCTAGCTCTCCTTCATGATCTTGAAAGAATTTCGCTACAGGTAAAGCGAGCTGAGTGGGAAACACGGCCTCCGTCCCATAAACAAGTTGAAAAGGTGAGGTGCCCAGGGACTTCTTTGTTGTGACTCGATCGACCCATAGAGCGAATTTGAGCTTTGAATCCCAGGCCTTCTTATTGTCTTCCAATAATCTTTTAATGAGCTTGATTAGGCTTTTATTGGAAGATTTTGCCAGTCCATTTCCTTGAGGATAATAGGGAGTGGAGTGAATTAGGGAATTCTCGAACTACTCATAGAACTTAACCAGAGGCTCAAACTTGAAAGAAGCAACATTATCAATGAAAATTCTGCTGGGACAACCAAATCTGACTATGATATCCTCCAGGAAGCTGATAATTACTTTGTGCGAAGCACTCCTGGTGGGGTCATATTCTATCTACTTGGTGAAATAGTCTGTTGCAATTAGGATCCATCTATGTTTGCCACTTGAAGGAGGATGAATTTCCCCAATGAAGTCCAACCCCCACTGTTGAAAGGGTGCTGAAGCTACTACATGCTTTAGTGGCAGAGATTTGAGCTGCTGCTTTCTTGAGAACCTTTGGCATTTGATGCAAGCTCTGACTTCTCTATAGACATCAATGAATAAGGTGGGCCAGTAATACCCAGCCCTGAGAATTTTTTGGGCTGTGGTCTTCTAGAAGCGATGCCCTCCACAAATGCCACTGTGGAAATCAAAGATAACTTTCTGGCTTCCTGTGGATTCAGGCACCTCATAAACACTCCTAGAGGGTCTCTCCAGTGCAAGACTTGGTCAATAAGGCAATATCTGACCGCCTTGAGCTTTAAATCTCTTGCCTTTCTTTTTCCCATCCCATCAGGAGGCTTTAATTCTTGCAGAAAGTACAAAATGTCTCTGTACCAGTTGCATTCTGTTAGTGATAAGTCACCCTGAGACCTTTGGCTGGATGACTCAGCTTGTTGATTTCTTGAGCAAGCATTCATGAAGCTAACCCCCAAGGCCTTGCAATTGGATTCAACCAACAGCTTGGCTAAACCCTGCCCTTTTACTAACTTGGTGGGCTTTATCTCCAGGTCAAATTCTAGGATCTTGGCAATCCATTTACCTCTTCTCCCATCTATGTCAGGTTGTATAAGGATGTCCTTCACAGAGGCTGAAGGAACATATGCAGTCACTCTTGAGTGCAAGACATAGACTCTGAAATCTTTGAGAGCTTTCACCAAGGGATAGGCCTGCTTCTCCATGATCTCATACCTGATTTCTGCATATCTCAATGCCTTACTGAAGAAAGAAATAGGTTGCTCTCGCCCTTCCTCATTTTTCTGGAATAAGACCGCTGCTATTGTATCAAAAGAAGCAAAAGAAAAAATTAGGAAATCCTTGGAATAATCAGGGTTGATCAACACAAGTGCTTTAGTCAATGCCTTTTTTATTTGGACAAAAGATTCCCTAGGTTCAGCGGTCCATTTTATTTCATTTCCCTTTCTGAGCATGGCTGTGATGTGTTTCACCAACTCAACAAAATTTGAGACGAACTTCCTCAGAAAGTTAATCTTTCCTAAAAAATCCTGGACTTCTTTTCTAGACCTGGGAAGTGACAGGGTCTGAATTGCCTCTTCCCTGCTGGGATCAATTATCACTCCCTCTGCTGATACTATATGGCCTAACAACTTCCCCTCCTTCATAGCAAACAAATATTTCTTGGGATTTAAGGAAAGGCCAAACCTCCGACATTTCAAGAAAACTTTCCTCAAGTGACAGTAGTTCTCTTTATCAGACCTGGAGAAGACTGTGATGTCATCCAGATAGATCACCACAAACTGATCTTTCTCCCCGATGAAGGCTATGTCCATGGCTTGCTGAAATGTTGTTGTTGCATTCATTAGTCCAAAAGGCATTTTGGCATACATGAATGTGCCCCAAGGAGTGGTGAAGGCTGTCTTTTCTCTGTCCTCAGGCATGAATGATATCTGATTATAGCCAGAAAAACCATCAATCATGGATATCCTAGATGCACCAATTACCCTCTGCAATATTTGTTCCATGTTGGGCAAGGGATAGTTGTCTGTCTTTGAGCTTCTATTAAGGTTCCTGAAATCAACATAGAGCCTGATTTCTCCACTTTTCTTCCTCATCGGGACCAAATTGGCCACCCACTCAGAATATCTCAAGGGGACAATGATTTGGGCATCTAACAACTTCTTCACTTCTCTCTCCATGACATGCAACAACATGGGATTTATTTGTCTTAGCTTCTGCCTAAATGGATTAACCTCTTCCTTTAGTGGGATCTTGTGTTCAATGACAGATGTGTCATATGTCTTGAGGTCTTCATAGGTCCATGCAAAAACATCGGCGAATTCTTTTAATAACTCAGTATATTTGGCCCTTTGTTCTTTGGTCAAACTGCTTGACAACTTGACAAACTTAGGCTCCTCCTGTGTGTCGATATTGCACTCCGCTGTATCATCATATCCATTTGAAACCCCACCCTTTACTGCCGCATCATTCCCATCGAACAATCTTTCTAAAGGGACTAGTCCCTTCAGAATGTGATTGCTAGGCAGGTGAATAATATGGTGATTAGCAATTTTATTTAAAAATACTTGAGGGTGAGGGTGACTTTCAAGATCAGGCTCCTGATCAATGTGCAATGCAGAAAATTCGTCGACGGACTGAAGAAATTTTTTGATTTCAAGATCGTCTTCGAATACCTTCCAATGCTTTATATTGTCCAGAACAGATGGCCTATATCTTATTTCAACCTCATATTTGATCTTAGGCGGTAGAGGGATCTTGAACAGACTAGCTGAGACAGCTAAGGAATCGACCAAAGTATTCTCCTCTCTTGGAATAAAATAAATGTTGAAAGCTGAGAAGAAATTATCAATCAGGTCCCATACCTCATTTCTGTAACTCCTGAGCTGAGGATTCTTAGCCCAATAAGCATTCCTGACTTGCTGGATTATCAACTCAGCATCTTCGAACACTTCTACCTCCTCAATTCCCATTTCTTTTGCAACCCTCATACCTAGAACAAGAGCTTCATATTCTGCCACATTATTGGTAGCTTCAAATTCTAGCTTGTATGACAGGGATATGGTTTCCTGCCAAGGGGACACAAGAATCACTCCAGCGCTAGCGCCTTCGCTAGAAGAAGCTCCGTCGAAATACATTTTCCAAACATACTTGGTTGGAGGAGGTATCTCGTGATTAAATATGGGTTGCTTTCTGATTTGGAAAGGGGCTTCAGGAGTCTCAGTGGTCTGCAATAAATTAGACCCCAAATCAATGTCAAGTGCAAAGATGGGGTGATTAGTGGGGTCTTCTTCATCACTGACAATGTAGGCCAACTGAGCTTCTCTGCATAACCTCCTGTATTCCCTTACAAATACTGGAATGGTGGCATATGTGAGATCCATTTGTAATGTTCCTCCAAGTTTTCTAATCCAAGACCTTGACAACAACATGCCGAACTTGGGGAGAACATCAACTACTACAATGTCCATGACCACACTCTTCATTGGCAGCTGAAATAAAGAGACCACCAAGTCTTTGATGACTCCAAGGAATTGCACCCTCCTTGAATCAAAAGAGTACAAATAGTGATAAGCCTTTGTCACTTCCAGTCCCAATTCTTCCATGACTATTTTGGGCATAAGGTTGTGGGAATTTCCTGAATCCATGAGGCAATTATGCAACACCTTATCATGTATGTTTAGGGATGTGTAGAAGGGAGGGGATGAATAATCTCTATTTTCTACCATGGGACCTAGGATGACTGTTGGATTTTCATCTTGAATATTTACTGAGTCCGAGGAAGGCTGGGGGGACTCAGATTGTAGCAGTTTGGAGAGGGACCTTTTGAAATCTTCATTTTTAACTAGCTCTGAGAGAGGTACGAAAATTCTAATCTTTTGAATTTCATGCTCAAAACTAAAGGAGGGAAAAGGATTAGGAGCTTCCCTTACCTCAAAGACAGGTTCTTTGGCTGTTGGCGAAGTATTCTGAGTTTTATTTTCTTTAGTAGTGATTACTGTAGGTTTARCAGGCCTTTCTGCTATGAGGGGCTAATCATAGCTATCAAAATCTCCTTCTTTCTTCTTTGACCTGAGATGATATCTGTTAGGAGTGTTGTTGGCCTTTTCCCCTTTACCCAACTCATTGACTTGACTGTTCATAAGGGATTCTTCATATATAGATTGAGTCAAATGGGGAAAAGGGAAAGTGTCTTCAATACAGTGAATTTYAKGATCGAGCTCATCTATCTCCTCTCCTTCCTCATGAGCAACTAGGTTATTTTGGAGAGGGGTTTGGATCCTCTGCTCATCTYTGTMTTTGCTCCTTTTTTCCCTTGGMAAGGCCTGTGGCACATTGTTGCTAGGCCTTCTGAAGCCTCTRTTATCAGTATTTTGGGGATTTATGTACATGGGCTTCCCTTCCAACTCCCACCTTTCCATTCTAGCCGAAAGCGACTTTAGCATTTTAGTTACCTCGTTCGTCTRAAGGGGAAGGGGAGAGGAATTGGATGGGGAGGCTTCAAGTCTCTTCCTGGATATGTCTCTATCGGCCTTGTTCCTGAGTTGGTCAACAACCAGTATGTTAGACTCTACTTCCACGATTGCATCCTGCATGTGAGCCAGAGTAGTGGCTCTCCTTTCCCACAACAGAAGGCAGAAATTGGGATCAAAAGCGCTAGCATAAGTGATCTTAGCAGAGGCTTCCGAGGGCTTTATTTCAGTGGGGATCTTACTGTAAATTTTATTGAATCTTTTGGAGAAGTCAGAGACAAACTCTCCTTCCTTTCTCTTCAGAGACCCAAACTTTGTCATGTAATACATGAAGTCTTTTTTGTCTCCCCACTGTCTCAAAAAGGCATTATCCAAAGCCTCAATCCCATCAATATATCCAGGAGGTAGGGCCCTAAACCACTTTCTAGCCTCGCCTTCAAGGCTATGGATGAAAATCCTCATCCATACGTCTGCATGCATGATAACATGATCATCTATAAAACTATAAAAGGCTTCAAGGTGTTCTTCTACATCTATGTCCCCTTCGCCTGTAAACTTGGGTAGCTACTTAAGGTAGCCGTCTGTTGGAAGGGCATTGAGAGGCTGAGGTAACAAAAGGGGAGCATACCTAGCAACTATTATAGCCTCCATTCTGGTCATGGGGGGATTTGCTCCTGCCATAGGAATATTAGGTGGAGGAGAACTCAGAGGAGAAGGAGCTCGAACAGGGGATACTGGAAATGAGCTTACAGGTGGACATGGAAACAATGGGGGATTCAAAGAGAAGGCTAAGGGAATTGAGTCAGCAGATGCTTCTCTCTATGCAGTAGCAACAATAGTAAAAAGAGGAGGGGTGGTAAAACTAGGAGTGGGGAAGTCTTCTGTGGTCCTGGGTCTATGCCAAGGTACAACTTCAAGAGAGAGGGGAGTGACAAGGATTTATCCTTCCAGACTGGGAGGGGAAAACTCAGCAGGAACACTCCCAAAATTCAGGAAATGGGAAACTTCAGAAACAGGTCTGCTAGGAAGCCGAGAAGAAGAAAATGGATTTTCTATAGAAGGATATGGCAAAATACCTAGTTCAATGGTGGAAGTTTCTCCTTTGGAGGCCTTTCCTTTTCTGATAATCACCTCCGGGCCAACTTCAGGCATAGCTAGAGGTAGTTGTGGATGGGACCGCGTGTGTCTACCTTTAGAATCCACAACTAAAACAACAGGTTCACCACAGTGGAGTCATCACAATGGAGTCACCAGGTGCACAGTAGCAATATCGTAGGGATCTGATGCCTGATGCACCTTTAGAATCAGAGGCTCGATGTCATTCAATCCCAGGGAAAATTTTCAACTTCATCCCCGACAACGACGCCAGAAATGTTGGCTACAGAAGTCACTCTTGGATCGCAGCAGGACTAAGCCYGAGGCCCATCGGTTTATGTCATGATTTKTTTATAAAGGGGGTGATCGAATGGAAGTAAACTCAGAACAATATCGCTCACTCAGAAAACTGGGTTGGAACAACAAGGACATGTGAGGTCTTGATTTAACTTAAGCCAGTAAATTTTGCATAGTGGTGAGTAAGTGGAGGGAAAAGAAGGGGAAAAGTCTCAGATCTGAGATCCTCTCAGACCGGAGAAACTTCAAAGTAAACCTCAAACGTTGTAGAACTAATACAATCAAACATACATCATATATTTACAACAACACCCGACTGGATCATCCATACCCGGGCTTTCAGATTCAGAGGAACAAGGAAAGGAGGAGGCTAGCTGCCATTAAACAAGAAATCTCAAAATATCATTGTATAACCAAAGAACCAGAGATTTTGTTAAAGCTTTACAGTCGGGAGCTTAGCTCTACCATCGATAGATTACAAAAATGGAAAAATTGCCTACATATACCCRAAGCCAAYAACAACAACAAAACCRTGAATTATCATTAAAAACATTACGTCTGYATGTTTACTAGCAGACTGCACCTGCAGTCTCTGGAMGGTCCTGTGTTTGTGTCAGACGCAACCAGGCTCCTRGAAACCCTGCAAAAGAATTGACCTGTCTCGGGTCCTTTTCTGGACTTTCCATTTATGGYGGAGACAATGTCTAACCACCACCAACCACCTCAATAACTGCTTCCTTGGGATTGGGAATGACCCGACCAACTTTGCACTCTTGGGACGTGGAGGCCCTCTCRCACTGCCATCTGGATCGGCTGAACGACCTAATGATAAGGCGTGGAGGCCGGTGCGGATACTAGGGCACGTGATTGGAAGTGGTGGATGAGCGGTGACCAGGCACCGATGAGGGGAAACAATGAATGAGGAGGTTACGAGACATTATTGGTCGAGGGAGGACACGTTGCTTATGATGGAGCAATGCGGAAAGGAGAGGGACAGGTGTCGAAAGGCAAGATGTTGGAACGGAAATAAGGTGGGCTAGGATGGCACTGAGTGGAGGTGAGATATGGAGTGGAAAACAAATGGCAGAATATGAAAGGTGGAGGCAATCGTGAGGAGATGATAGGGGGACCCATTTTAAGCCGCCAATTCCAGACCCCCCCCCCTATTAAAGGTAGATAAGCAAAGGGGGTCCAGAATCCAACCTCGATCGTAGATCCGAGCTCCCAAATCCAAGCCGTTGAGAGATGCGCGCTTAATTCCGGACCCCCCGCCCTTGTTAAAGGTAAAACGACGAAGGGGGTCCGGAATGGAACCCTGGCTGTAGATCTGGGCACGCAGATCTGCCTGCTCCTTAGCTTCATGCATCGAGAGTCATCCTTGATAGATGGCTGAGACTGCTCCATGATCAACGAACCATATTTTTTCGGGAATTCGCCCATCGGGAGTTCTTGCTCCTTTGCTCTCGAAGTCCTGGTAACCAAAACGTGACGATGCTTGATCGCGTGCCACCTGTGTCTGCTGAAATGGACAACCCCGATCACTTCTGCGATATAGGTGACGTCCTCGACACTAATCCTTGCGCAACTTTGCTAATCGCGAATTCCTGCTGATCGTCGATCTGCTTCCTCGATGAATCCTGGTCGTTGAAAACAAATCTTCGCTCGCTCGCTTGACTTTGAAACCTGAATGAGATTTTTTGAGATATGCGCTTGGGCACTTCTTGCACATGCCACAAATAATCGCTCTTTAGTGGGTTTTTAGCCTGCCTCTTCGCCTTTTGCTCCATGGGCTCGACTTAGGAGAGAAAATGACCCATACCAAAATTTGTGCTAACACACCCCATAAATGGAAAGCATGGAAAAGATGTTCGTGGAGGCAGACTGTCAACCCAAAGTTCCCCTGTCAACGTATTCTCCTGCAAAGCCCATACTGGTCCGAGGTCGCATCTGACAGAATAATGCCAGTGCAGACTGGCAGAAGATTTGCAGATGCAAAGCTTTGATTGCAGTGGTCAGGTCACACTCCTGGTGGTGGAAAGCTATTATGAGTATAAATACTCAGTTTTGATATTTTGTTAAGGTCGATGGTTGAGCCAAGCTTCCGTATGTAAAGTTTTAGTAAAGCCTCTAGTTCTCTGGATATGTATTGAATTTTGATACTTCTTGTTTAATGACAGTCAACCTTCTTTTTCACCTCTTTTGTCTCTGATATTGAAGGCTCGGGCATGGATGATCCAATCAAGTTGTTGTAATCATGTTGTGATGTATGTTTTATTACAGTATTGTTACAACATCTTCAATTTCCTAAAGTTTTGGATCCAAGAGGATCTTGTATTCAAAGCCTTTCCTCCTTAGACTGCTGGAGGAACGAATGTCCATAGCAGTCCTTTACATTTTCTCCTCAAGTTCTGCCCCCTACTCACCCTTACTACAACTTACTGACTGAAGTTAGATCAAGACCTCATCTATCTATGCATATCAACCCAGTTTTCTGAGTTAAGGTGATACTATCCCGAGTTTGCATCCATTAGACCCATTTAAATTTATTCATTGTGACATAAAAATTGATGGGTACTGGGCTTACCTCTTCTGCAATCTAGAGGTGACTTCTAGTGCTAACAGGGTTTATCTGTTGGTTCTAGAGGATTTTCTTCGTGTACGAAATATATCTAAGAAAAGGTTACTGTGCTTAGGGGTGGCATGTGTAAGTGCCTATGGTTGGGTGAAAATGATTTGACATTGTCTATGCTTAAATGAGCATTACCAAAATTTTAACAACCACCACCCCGTGGTACGTATCTTCTCCCTTGAATCTCACACAAGTCACCCAACCCTTTCCAAAGTTTAAGGATCATATGCCCAAGTTTTCATGAAATGACACTATCACTACAAAGGAACACTTGGTGGAATTTTCTAACACATGTCACAATATAGAGAAAAATGACAATGATACTTGCATGCACTTATTTGTCAACTGTCTTGAAGGGAAGGCAACTACATATTTTTTGGACTCACCCCCAAAAATATTTTCTACGTGAGAAGAATTGGTCTATTGGTTCAAATCTACATATGGACAACCTAAAAGTCCAACTGATCAACTAAGGGAATATAATAATATTACTTGTAACAATAGTGAAACTATTAAATCATTCAATCTTTGTTTCACTAAGTTGTATAATCAAATTCCTGAATTGATCTTTCCCCAGATCCAGGTTGCTTTCATGCATTATTATAATGCGTTACCTTCTTCCTATTGGCATGGATTAGAAGAAAAGGCTATAGATAATCTCATATATGCACTTCAAACTTGTCTCGAGTATGAAGAGCAGTTAGAAAGGACGGGTCTTCCTAAGGGAGATTTTTTCAAACAAATCGATATGTCTGCAATCTTGCAACTTATGTAGGATATGAATAATAGAATAATTGCTTATGCAAGGAAATGAATTACTTCCTCTTCTTCTCCTGCTAAAAATTCTTCTCAAACATCTTTTAGGAATCCAAATGATAATACTTTTAAACCAAAGGTTATCATGTCTCATTCCTGGTGTAATTTGTTTGAAGAAAATCATGACAAAAGCGCTTGTGAAGTTAAAAATAAAGCTAAGGACATAATCTTCGGTAAGAGGTATGATGCTACTATTGTTGTTCTAGATTGGACTCAAATCGATGTTATGGTATTTAATACCAAAAACAAATCTTACCCCATTCAGAATAAAATTGATCCTCCCCGCACTACTTTTTCCCCAAGCACATCATCCCAAGGAACCAACTCCCAGGCTGTCAAGACTCCAAACAATTAAGGGGCAATTTCTTTTTTTCCTCTCGCTAAATATAATATCCTTAATCAATTAGCTAATATTAAAGAAGATGCTTCTCTTTTGGATATGATTTCCATCTTGGAACAACAATAACATCTTAAATTTTTTATGGAAGGTAAACTTTCCACAGTAGCCAACTTGACTGAAAATTACGAGGGAGATGATTCAAATGTAAATAAAATAGGTGTACATAACTTTAAAAACACTATAAAATATCCTCCATTTATTTTTCTGTAAAGATTATGGATAAAATAGCTCACTGTTGCCTCATAGATGGTGGATTTGGTCCAAGTGTTATGTCAAAGATTATTATGGAAGAGTTAGGCCTTTCCTGTACAAACGAAAATGCAAGAAGTATGCTCTCCTATAATAATCAACAATAGTCTACCATAGTTGAAATCAAAGATTTAACTCTAGTACTCTGCACACACCTTGAAATAAGAACCACCCTAAATATACAAGTAATTGATATGCATATAAGTAACTATTCAATCATTTTGGGTAGAGACTGGCAAGCCTTAACTGGTGGTTGCCTTTCCTTAGATGGCTCACATTTATCCATCCCTAAGAATGGAAAGAATACTATTGTACTAAGGGAAGGAAGGATTTCACCCTATTTTGAAAGTGTTCCATAGCCTAATGTGAATTTTGTCGAGGAAGACATTGGTGTCTATTCAATCTTTGCCGATGAATATGACTTACATATTCAACTAATTGATTATGATGACGATATGTGGCACATGCATTTTGATGGTTCATGTTCTAATGAAGGTAATGGAGCTGGCATCATTTTGTACTCACATATAGGAAAAATTCACAATTTATCTTATAGATTATAGTTTTCCTGTACAAATAATGTTGTTGTGTTTGAAGCCTTATTAATAGGCATCGAAAATGCTTATAACCTTGGCTGTGGCCATCTTACAGTTTTTCGTGATTCAAAACTTGTTGTAAATTTAGTCAGGAAAATTTATAATCCCAAAAACAAGTTATTAGAGAGATACATTTAGGATGTGTGGGCATTAATCTCAAATCTACTATCTTTCAACATCACTCATATAAAAAGAGAACTTAATTCCATGGCTGACAGGTTAACTGTTTTTGCAGCTTCTCCCACAAGACAACTTTTACCACAAAGGAAAGATTGTACATTTCTGTCTCTTTACCGAACTCATCTCCCTGATAACGTAGAATCATGGGAAGTTTTTCTGGATGATGAAGGTGTTTGTGCCTTCTTACAGAATGAACCCTATAATCCTAAAGAAATCATTTCCCTTGAAAATGACAAATTTCCCAAAGGTTTGACTCCTATTGAGAGTTCATTCTTGATGAGTGATGAAGGAAATAAGAAATTAATAAAGAAGACGAGTCTAAAATAAAAGTTGGGGATACTATCCCTTTGAACATTGGAACTCCAGAGTCTCCCAAGATCATTAAGATAGGTTCCCAATGTTCCGATGAAGAAAAAAAGAAATTTATGGACTTCTTCCATGAGTTTTGTGATGTTTTCTCCTATGCATATGAGGATCTATGTGGTTTCAATCCTAATATTATACAACATGCCATTCCCATCAAGAAAGGGGAAAAACCAGTTAGGAAAAAGCAGATACCTATCAATCCCGCACTTGAGGCTACAATCCGAAAGGAATTAGAAAAACTCTTAAATGCTTATATAATATTTCCGGTTAAGTATTTCGAGTGGGTTTCAAATCTTGTGCCTGTTTGGAAAAAACATGTCAGATTAGGCTTCAAGCTTTAAATAGAGCAAGCATTAAATATAATTTTCCACTTCCTAACATGGAAATGATCTTACAACAATTTGCATGATCTAAGATGATGTCCTTACTTGATGGGTTTTCTGGATATAATCAATTCAAGGTTAAAAGGACCGATAAATATAAAACCATGTTTACGAATCGTTGGGGCACCTTTGCTTACGAACGCATGCCTTTTGGCTTATCTAATTTAGGTGCTACCTTTCAAAGAGCTATGCAAATAGATTTTGACGATCTCATCGGAAAAATTATTCAAGTTTATCTTGATTATTTAACAATATACTCTAAAACCCGATCAAATCACTTTGGTCATCTTCGAAAAGTCTTTATGCGATGTAGGAAATTTGGCGTTTCTTTAGATCCTTCGAAATCCATTTTCGGTGTCACTCAAGGTAAAATTCTCAGTCATATTATTTCTAATTCAAGAATAAGCATTGATCCTGAGAGGATTGCCACTATCTTAAATATTCCCGGCCCTACATCTAAGAAATAAATTCAAGCTTTTATGGGCACTATTAATTTTGTCCGGAGGTTTGTTCCTGATTTTGTTGTCATAGTTAAACCAATCCATAATCTACTTAAGAAAGATTGTTCTTTCTCTTGGACAGATTGTGTCGAAAATGATTTCACAAATATTAAGAAAACAATCAGTTATGCACCGGCTCTCACAAAACTAAACTTTGAAAAAGAATTTTTTATATATACAAATGCTACAGAAGAAGCAATTTCTGCTATCCTCTTACAGAACGATCACCAGAATAATGAAAAAACATGTAGCTTACATGAGTCAAAGCTTGTTATATGATGAAATTAAGTATTCTTACATTGAGAAGCATGCTTTTTCTCTTGTTAAAGCTATATAAAAATTTCACCATTTCATCCTAGAAAAGCATACGCAGGTAAAAGTCCCTTTGCCTGTTGTCAAATTTTTGCTTTCATAGACGTATCTTTCAGGAAATCTTGCACATTGGCTTGCAAAAATATAGGAACATGATTTAAAAATCATGACTTCCAAAATGATCAAGGGACGAGACTTATCCCTTCACTTAGCCCAGCATCCCGAACCAAGTGAAGTTTTTGAAGATAGTCCACTCTCAACATTGTTTTATATCTAAAATCAAAATCTTACTCTCACTGAACACCCCTGGTATAAAGATATCATTCATTACTTGCAATATCAAAGTTTTCCAGATCACTTGAATCATCATCAACGAAGGATACTCTGTATTGAAGCTTCTAAGTATCTCATTCTAGGATATTCTCTGTTTAGAAGATCTGTTGATGGATTGTTGCTGCGATGCATCTCAAAAAATATCAAATGAAATTCATGAATTAACAACATCTATTATTCACATGGGTGGTCACTTTTCTGCCAAAGCCACTACTTTTAAAATCATTAGAATTGGTTACTACTGACCATTCATTTTTCGATATTCCTATCAATTTGTAAGGGCCTGTGGTAAATGCCAAAATTTTGTTGGTAAAGAACATCTCTTTGCTATGCTTTTACAATCTGTACTTCCATAATTTCCCTTTTCCAAGTGGGGTTTAGATTTATTGGCCCTATTAATCCGCCATCTTCCGCAGGTCATTGTTGAGGAAAAGGTATGAGGAACATTACTCAAACATTTCTAGAACTTGTCGTGGTGTATAGCCTTAGAACAAATCATGAAGTCGTTGATGCGTGACTCCTCAACCACCTTTAAAATATCTTTTCCAAGAAAATTAAAAAATCCTAGAAAAAATCCATTGACCAGCCATCCGGGCCAGTTTTTTTTTCCTTTTGGAAGCTAAATAACACTTGTTTAAGATCCTATTCAGTGACTTCTTCCATAAGATCCCTATTATCATCATCATCCACAAAATGAGGAAACAATAGAGTTAACTGAACTATCGTGTCAATGTAGATTTGATCATATGCTTTGAAAAGATTTTTGAAATGTCTTGTGCGCATTTGAGCCATATCCTCAAAAGATTGTTCTATTCCATTTTCATCCTTTAGACTCCAAATGGTATTAGACATTTTTCTCCCTTTGGAATATGCCTGGAATAATTTTATATTCTCATTTCCATTTTTTAACCATAGTGCCCGACTCTTAGGCACCATTATGCTTCCTTTACTTCCAACAATTTCCTCCTGGCCTTTTCCAAGTTTAGCATTTCCTCTTTTGTTTCTCGAGTTTCAAATTCTCCTCCCTATGATTCATAGAGTGAATGGAGGGTTGCTTCAATACTTATAAGTTCTTGGTCATCTATCTATTTCTTCCTTCTAGCTCACTCCATTGTGGCCTTTTTTAATCTTTTAAGGTTTTGTGTGAATTGATATGCTTCCCTTTCTCCCCGTTCCAATGGGACCCATATTTTCTTCACAATGTTCACAAATTCCTCTTCTTGGAGCCAGAAAATATTGAATTTGAATGGGCTAGTTGGTTTCTATGGTCTGCTCGCCACCTTTAGGAATATTGGGAAATGATCTGATTCACCCCTCGTCCTAATCCATTTACTGAAGATCAGCGGGGATTCCAACAAGAGGTCATATAGGAGGAAGCGATCTAACCTCTTGGAAATAAAGTCCGCTTCCAATCGTTTGTTTAGATCCAAGTGGGCCTTAAAGGAATGGGAGAAATGTCCAACAATTTTTCCTCCCCTATTTTTTGTTTGAAATATTCTGATAAGGTATCATATCGTGCTCTATAGCCCCATGATTCAGCAGGACCCATAGAGAAATTTAGGTCACCACCTATAATAAGATCCTTTGTTTTCAATAAAGACTTGTTGAAAAGGTTTTCCCAACAGAGGGCATGGTCTTGAGTGGGGCCATACATGTTTATGACTGTAAAGGATCTTCCCAGATCTTCCACAAAAAATTTAGCTCCAAGGTCCAATGCAAATCCCCAAGATTTTTTTAACTTTAATGGGTTTAGAACTCCATCCAATAATCAATCCTCCAGAGTGAGCCCTAGAGTCCAATCCCATGAAGTAACAACCCTTGAGTAAATTCTCCAATAAGATACCTGCTTAGCTTCCCCCAAGGTTTCTTGGAGCATAATCAGATCGGGCTGTGTAGACTCCACCAGCCTGTGGAGGGCGAGTTTTTTCTCCAGGATTGCCACACCCGTACAATTAAAGGAAAGAATATTCATTCAAAAACCCAAGGATGGGGAAACACTGCTCTAAGAGCCCCAATAATGGAGAGTTGATGACCAATTTCCATGTCTAGAGTAGCCCTAGATTGTGCTTTTGAGAGGTAATATTTCCTTCCCCTCCCCTTCCTAGAAAAGGGAGGTGTAGGGTTAAAACCCAACCCACTCATCTTATGATTTAATTCCCCTTGAGCCAGGATAGGTCTGTTCCTTAACTGATAGGACACCAACCTATCCTCTGAGTTCATCGAGGAGTCTTGGGAATGACTAGAAGGAAATAGGGAGTGCGAAGAAGAAGGGGAGGGTGAGGTGAAGGATAGTTTTTCCATAGGAAGGTCCATCGATGAGGAGGGTATATTTTTTGGGGAAGCCAAAGAGAAAGGGAGACTCATCAAAGGTTTGACCCGTATTTTAACCAATAGAGATAAGGATTGAAAAACATAATTTAAATAAGGAAGAAGATGAGGTGGCATACCCAAATGTGATGCGATCCATTATTGCATCAACTTTGTTGTGGTATCTAGTTGATACTATCGGCACGAACCAACACGGTCCTCTTTATTGAGGCACAGAGAGGTATCCTTAGCTTGTTGAAGTGGGGGGGATTTTGTTGTTGGAATCCTGTTATCTCCATGATTCGCCCTGCCCAGGTTTGACGAAGACCAATCATTTTCACTTCCATTATTTGAGGTTGCTCTTTTTTCTAGGTTGATCACACATTTCCTTTGTCCCTCTTACCCTTCATAGGAAGGGAACATGCGCTGGATTTATTTCCATGCTTATTGCACCATTGAAAGTTGAAGGGAATTCCTTCATATTCTAATTTTTGATAAATAGATTTGCCACCCCAATATAATTTTATTTCTTCCGCTAAGCCCTTACGGATGTTCAGAGAGACTAGTATACAGGTCCCCGACATTTTATCTGTTGAGGACAAAGGCATGTCTGCATCCATATAACAACCCAAATTGGCATAGGAGAGTATATCCTCCTTCAACGCACCTCCATAGACTCTCAGAGTGAAATTTTGAGAATTTTGGATTTTTGGCCCTAGGATTTCTAGGGTTTCACAATATTCTACAGAAAATTCAGACTTAGGTTTTTTGCATCTTATTGAAGGATATTTTCATCTCACCAGTGTTATTCTGACTTTCAAGGCTTATTATTGGCAACCATAAGCCCAACAAAACCTAAGGTTTCTAGCCTAGCCTAGCCGTTAGGTTTTCTAGCCCAGTTGGAAAGGGTTTGTGAAGAATCTAAAAATATGATGAACATAACTATGATGGAAGATAATCTTGATGAATCAAGAAAATATAGATCCTAGAAGCCAAGACTTCATAGAGATGAATACATCAAATAAGAAGCCTTATTATTCATTTCGTCACTCTCAAGTATGATTCCTACTGATAATGATACTTGGTTAATTGACAGTGGTGCCTCCAGGCACATGACCAGATTTAGAGATCACTTGAAATATCTTGTTGAGAAAGAGACAAATCTAAATGTTGTACTTGGAGACAATTCCAGATATAATGCGAAAGGGGTTGGAACTTCTACATTCCAACTAGATGTTGACATACCTCTTTAGTTAAGTGAGGTACTATATGTACCTCGAATGAAGAGGAACCTTGTCTCCATTTCTTCCTTAGAAGAGAAAAGCTACAAGGTTACCTTTTCTAAAGTAAAATTTCTTGCATGGCACAAGGAATCACATTAAAATTCTGCCAGAGTAATTAATGTTCGAGAAAGCAGTTTATACATGTTGACCATCAGACCATTCTAGACCTTGTTACATGATATTATCAACTTGAGTGAGATATGGCATAGGAGAATTTATCACATTCATTATAGATGCCTTCCATCTCTAGGGAAAATGGTAACATGCCTTTCAGAGATACATATTCAACATAAAGGTGTTTGCAGAGGTTGTGCCCTTGGCAAGAATGTCAAAGGGTCCATCTTGACCAGTGACAATAGATCCAAGGAAATATTGGACTTGATGCATTCAGATGTGTGTGGGCCAATGATTTTTGCCTCCCTTAATGGATATTTCTACTATGTACTCTTCATATATGATCACTCTCGGAAAACTTGGATTTATTTCCTAAAGACCAAGGATGGAGTCCTTGCAAGATTTCAAGAATTCAAATCTTAGGTTGAGAACCTGACTAAAAGAAAGATCAAGATACTAAGATCAGATAATGGAGAAGAATACACCTCCAAAGACTTCAGTAATTTCTATATTAAAGAAAGGATCAAGAGGGAGTACATAATTCCTTACAACCCTCAGAAAAATTGGGTTGCAGAGAGGAATAACATAACCATCATTGAGGCAACCAAAGCAATGATACATGACCATAGTCTACCTATGATTCTGTGGGCAAAATCATGCATGACATCAATATATGTTCAGAACATGAGTACTCCCCATATTTTGAAGAACATAACTCCCGAAGAATCCTTCACTGGAGTGAAGCCTGAGATTGGACACTTTAGGATATTTGGATGTCCAGTATACTTTCATGTACCCAAAGAGAAGAGGTCCAAGCTAGACCCTTTAGGTAGAAAAGGTACACTTGTGGGATACAATTATTCTTCGAAGGAATATTGGATCTACATCCCTGGTCAGAGACATATTGAGGTAAGCAAATATGTTATATTTGAAGAAGAGATAGCCTTTCAAAGATCTAGAGAATTTTAGATGGAGATTGACAGTGAGATAGTACCTTCTCCCCCTTCAAGAGTTCAGAGGGAGACAACCATTATTCTAGTTGATCTAGTTATTCTAGTTGATCCAGTTTCTCCAGTCAATATCCCTAGAAACATTGCAGTAGGCCATAAAAGGCATGCCTAGGCTCAACAAAATCTGCAAGAGGCAAAGGGCCATGCAGCTCCTCAAGGCACATCCCGAGAGAGAAAGAGACCAAAGAGATTTTCAAGCTATTTTTCAGCCATGATCCACATCATTGATACTGGGCCTTCTTGTCATGGAGAATTGACAGGTCAGCAGGTATGGCAAGATGCCATGGTAGAAGAGTATCAATCCATCTTGAAGAATGATGTGTGGGATATTGTTCTGAGACCAGAAGGGAAGTCTTTAGTAACTTCCAAGTGGATCTATAAGATCAAACATGCAACTGATGGAAGTGTCAAGAAATACAAAGTGATATTTGTAGCCAGAGGATTCTCACAAATGGAGGGAATTGACTATGAGGAGACATTTGCTCCAGTAGCCCAATACACTTCCATTCATACTATCATTGCATTAACTGCATCCATGGGTTGGAAACTACATCAGATGTATGTAAAGACAACATTTCTCAATGGTGAGATTGGTGAAGAGGTTTACATCAGGAAACTGGAAGGATTCTTGATACATGACAAGAAAACTCATGTGTATAGGTTGAAGAAAGCCCTGTTTGGACTAAATCAAGCACCTCGTGCTTGGTATGAGAAGATGGATGGATTCTTGATGAGTTTGGGCTTCAACAAGAGTGATTCTGATCCAAACCTATATTATCATATTGTTGGTAATGAGTGCCTAATATTGGTCCTATATGTGGATGACTTATTACTCACCGGTTCAAAAAGACTTATTGTTGAATGCAAGCGAGCATTGACTTCTGAATTCAAGATGAAGGATCTGGGTATGATGCACTACTTCTTGGGACTAGAAGTATGGCAGAGGACTAATGAGATTTTCCTGAGTCAAGGAAAATATATAGTGGAGATATTGAAGAAGTTCGGTATGATAGAGTGCAAATCCATGCCTACACCAATGGCGATGGATTTGAAGAAAATGAATGATGCTTCTATTGATTCAGGAGAGATTGATCCACATTTGTACCGACAACTGATTGGATCATTGATGTATCTCATTAACACTAGACCTTATATATGTTATGCAGTGAATGTACTTAGCAAGTTCATGAGTCAGCCGAGATAGACTCACTGGGTAGCAACGAAGCATGTATCGAGATATCTACGAGGCACAATTGGATATGGCTTGAGATATGCCTCCAGTGTAGACTTGAGTTTGTAGGGATATGTTGATGCAGATTGGGCAGGGAGTGCAATGGACCGGAAGAGAACATCCAGTTGTTTTTTTACCTTGGTGTCTTCCATGGTTTCCTGGTGCAGCAAGAAACAAAGCTCTATGGCCTTGAGTACCACATAAGCAGAGTATATAGAATTGAGTGTGGCAGTCCGCAAAGCAGTGTAGATTCGCAAGCTCCTGATAGATTTATTTGATCATGAGATGGATCCTACCATTATTAATTGTGATAACAAGAGTTGTGTGAAGCTATATGAGAATCTTGTGTTTCATGATAGATCGAAACACATTGAGATAAAATATCATTATATCATAGACATGGTGCAGAGGAAAGCAATACACGTGTAATACCTTCCTACACATGAGAAGATTGCAAATATATTCACCAAACCGCTTGCCAAGATGAAGTTGGAGTACTTCCTTGAGAGACTTGGCCTGGTGGAGAATGCCTCCCTTTCTGAGAGGGAGTGTTGATGATTGCATCTAAATGAGACATCCTCCAAGACACAGACTGAATGAGTTGACTTGTGATAGAGCCCATGTGTTGGGTGTGCCCATGAGATGGGTGCGTCGTTCCTCTCTAGAGTGATATGAGACGATGTGTGCCCCTATGTGGGGTGAGGATGTCGATGAGATGGGTGTGTCATTCCTCTCTGGATTGAGATAAAATGATGTGTACCCTTGTGTGGGGAGAAGGTACCCATGTGATGGGTGTGCGTTAGACTCTGGACTGAGTTGTTATGACATGTGGTATCCTACCTTATGGACTCATTTGAGTTAGGATTGAGATGGTACTCCAGATGATTCTCCTGTGGACTCAGTGAGATAGAAATCTATTGAGTAGGATGTCCCTGTGGCTAAGCATAGGTGGATGTGCCCCTAGTTGTTGAGCACTAGTGGATGTGTGAGATCCCTTGCTATATTGTCTGAGAGTAATATTTACCTGTAACCCTAATTGTGATGGAAAGGGTACATGCCGGCTCCACCATATGTGAAAAGATAATTAATTATTTTCTGATTTATTGAGTTCGTCCATGTTGTGCCAATAGACACCACTTTTGGTCTATCTAGTCTAGTATAAATAAAGGTGATTTCCCCATTGAGGAAACACACAAGTCACTTGTCATTTGGAAATTTCAGCAAGTACATCTTCTAGGGCTGAAGTGCGCATCTCTCTTGGGCTCATGTTTCAAGGTAGTAGAGCACCCTCTTGTGTGCAATAGGGTTTCATGGTTGGAGTATATTCTCTTGAGAATATAACAAAGGATTGTTGGGTTTTTCTCCCTTGTTGAGAAGGGTTTTCCCAGGATATTTCTTGTGTTCTGTGCATGGTATTTATTCTAGTGATCTTGGTTATTGCAACAATTGTGAATGGTGCAACTGCATTTATTTATGGTTCACGTACATGACTAAAATGAAATAAACCTCATTCTTGAGCCTAGCATAGTGAAAATTCAACACTTTGGCATAGAAGGTATGCTCATATCAACTATCAAGCATTACCTTTCCTCAAGAAAATGGTTGAAGGAATACCAGAACTGCAATCTACACAAGAAGGAATTTGCAGAGGATGTGCACTTGGTAAAAATGTTAAGAAGCCATTATCAAGTAGCAATAATAAATATAAGGAAATCCTAGATCTAATACATTCAAATGTTTGTGGTCCGATGCAAATCAAATCTCTAGGAGGTTCTCTTTATTATGTAACCTTCATAGATGATTACTCAAGAAAGACTTGGTTACTCTTGAAGACAAAGGATGAAGTCTTCAAAAGGTTTCAAGAATTCAAAGAAAAAATAGAAAACCCCACAAGCAAGAAAATCAAGACTTTGAGAATAGATAATGGAGGAGAATACACATCCAAGTAATTTGTTTCCTTTTTCAAATCAGTAAGGATTAGGAGGGAGCTAATTGTTCTTCATAATCCTCAACAAAATGGTATATCAGAAAGGAAGAATAGATCCATTGAGGAAACCATGAAGGCACTAATGAATGATCATGGTTTATCCATGTATTTATGGGGAGAAGCAACCATGACAACAATATATGTTCAGAACAGAAGTCCCCACCGCATGTTGAAGGATATGGCTCAACAATATGGATTCTTAGGAAATAAACCTAATGTGGAACACTTAAGAATCTTTGGGTGCCTTGCTTACATTCATATCCCCAAGGATTAAAGGAAGAAACTATAACCCTCAGGAAAGAAGGGCATATTTGTAGGATATGGTGAATCCTCCAAATCCTACAGAATCTATATTCCAGAACAACATAATATTGAAGTTAGCAGAGACATAACATTCAATGAGAAGATTGGTTTCAAGAAATCTATATAAGAATCCATGGAAGAAGAATAATATGAAGAGCCTAAAGAAGAAAGCACTTGTCTTCGAGAAAGTCAGAATGAAGAACCAAAACAACTTGACCATCCGATGCAACCATGCGAACCTATTGAATTAGTCATTGTACCCAAAACTAGAAACCATATAGCTTGGCTTGAAGCTACTCTACAAGAAGCAAAAAGACTCAAAGCTCCAAGTGGCACTTTTAGAGAAAGCAAGAAGCCCAAAAGATTCTCCAGCTATGCAACATGTATGCCAAAACTTATAAATGAAGAACCCACCACATTTGAAGAAGCAACTCAGAAGAAATAGTGGAAAGAAGTGATGATAGAATAATACCGGTCTATCATGAAAAATGATGCGTGGGAAATTGTTCCTAGACCCGAGGAAAAATCAGTGGTAACTTCAAAATGGGTCTATAAGATCAAACATGTAGTAGACGGAAGTGTGGAAAAATACAAGGAAAGGTTCGTAGCTAGAGGGTTCTCCTGGAAGGAGGGAGAAGATTATGACAAAACCTTTTCTCCTGTTGCTAGATATACTTCTATTAGAGCCACTTACTGCTTCCATGGGATGGAGTATACACTAGATGGATGTAAAGACAAATTTTCTCAATGGAACGATTGAAGAAGAAGTGTACATTGAACAACTTCAAGGTTTTGAGGTACATCCCATAGACACTCATGTTTTCATATTAAATAAAGCCATGTATGGACTCAAGCAAGCTCCAAGAGCTTGGTATGCCAAAATTGACAGTTACTTAATAAGACTCGATTTCTCTAAGAGTCATGTAGATCCAAATCTCTACTACAAGGTTGTGAACAATGCACCTGTGATTCTACTACTGCATGTTGATGATTTATTCTTAACAGGTGCATAGTCTCTCATCACCCAGTGTAAGAAGGAATTAGCTTATGAGTTTGATAACAAAGATCTTGGTCTCATGCACTATTACTTGGGACTATAAGTATGGTAGAAGCATTGTGAAATATTCCCTGGACAAGGAAAGTATGCAGTGAAGATTCTTCATAATTTTGGAATGATGGATTGCAAATCCATGGCCACTCCTATGACCACAGATACAAGAAAATTAAGAGACTCAGATTTTGATCTAGTAGACCTGTCCCTATATTGACAATTTATTGGGTCATTGATGTATCTAGTGAATACTCGACCATATATTTTCTTTGTTGTAAACACTTTAAGCTAGTTCTAGGTGGAACCCAGACATGAGAATTGGATAGATGAAAAGCATGTTCTAAGATATATTCATGGGACGCTAAACTATGGTTTAAGATACACCTCATCCAGTGATATACAACTTCATGGATTCAAAGATTCAGATTGGGCAGGGAGTGCAAAAGAAAGGAGTACTTCAGGGATGTGTTTCAGTTTAGGCTCTGCTATGATATCATGGGCCAGTAGGAAAAAAAATTCTATCATACTTAGCACAACAAAAGAAAAATGTATCGCAACATGTGAGGCATGTACCGAATCAGTATGGCTGAGGAAGTTGATTTCTGGATTATTTGATCATGTACTAGATTCGACCACAATATACTGTGACAATAAAAGTTGTATGAGGCTATCAGAACACCCAATGTTTCATGATCGGTTGAAACATATTGAGATCAAATACTACTTTATTCATGATAAATTCCAAGAAGGATAAGTGAAACTCCAATTTATCTCCACAAATGAGCAGGTAGCAGATATTTTGACAAATCCTTTGTCCAAAATAAATTTTGCATACTTAAGGGACAAGATGGGGCTCATGGAGACAACTCCCTTAGCTGAAAGGGAAGAGATGGATCCCCGGGTTGGGAGGGAACACTGATATATATTAATGATTCATAGGCAATCATTTTCCAGTTTGGAAAATGGTCCAGGTTGGGTAATTGTTATCATATTAATCGGTAAGTGCAGACACAAACAAATCTCCCTAACTTCCACAGGAAATTAGAACAAAACATAACATAATACACACTTCACCTTAAACTTCATTATCATATGAACTAGTTTAGTGAGGTACACGTGACATACCTTTTAAACAACGCTTGATTCTCACTAGTGTTGTCCTTGTAGCTCCTTCCTTGGGTTTGCAGAATAATAATCTTGTCCAAGAATCACAAACCAACAAAGAGGGAAAACAAAGATATACGTATTCTAATGAATTCTATGTATATGATCAAGGAATTATACAATAGAATACAAGATGCTTATATAGGGAAGAAATGTATCACTGTATTAAATGAATAGAAAGTGGAGAATACAACCCATGCCTTGATGTTGCAAGGTCCCCTTTCGATGGCTTTTTGCTTCAACACACACACCTTTGCTCCAATGCCTTGAATGAAGAATGTCCACAATTTGACTTGAAGAACTAAAGCAAAGCTCTTAAGCATAATCTGAAGTAGAACTCTCCATACAAATCTTATCCTATTCAACCTTAGCCTTTTCCATGAGAGATCCCTCTTTATATAATGTGAAAGAAAGATGGATGAGGAGATCAGGATGATCCCACCAAATTAGAGAAGTGAGTAAGATCCAAATTGATCATAGGCCACCTCATCTTCTAGAATATTCCCTTCTAGAACATTCGTGAAATTTGAATTTTCCTATGCTTTAAGCATCGTCACACCCTATGCACAAGTAGCATGAAAAGACGTCGTAGTCTAGGTTTAGGGTAGAGTGCGACGATCAAGCATCATCGCACCCCATGCATATAGAAGGGTGTGACGACCTTCCTTGATATGGTTTTTGAAAGAGGAAAGCAAATCACTTTTTTCATGGAGAAAGTTTTCTTTTAATATTTTTAGGGAACATTAACACATGTTTCCAGTTGATCACCGAGGTGACCAAAATAATGTGTAAAAATAGTTCATTTCCAGTCCAAAAATTGGTTCGAGATTTCTGGCAGACAAACATTTTCCAATTCAGAAAAATGGTCCATATCAGACAGTCATTTTCATAATGAAAATGGTCTGATAGATTGTTGATGTAACATAGACAATGATTCCCCTTATGGCCAATGTGGGGGAATGGTCTAGGACATTCATTATTCTTGGTATTCACTTTGGATAGTGGTCAAGTATAATGGTCCGCCTCGTCGGGCAGTCATTCTTTTGAAGTTCATAGTTGTGAAGAATTTCGAAGAATGGTCCATTTTGGAGGTTGGTGCAAAAAAGTAATTTCCTTAGGAAATGGTCCGGACAATCATTCCCTAGGGGAAACTCATTCTCTGTAGGTTGCACTATTATTAGTGCCAGAGGAATAACCCAGTTAGGTGAATGGTCTAGGTTCAACAATCAGGGACATGAATTCCCTAGGGTAGACTCATTCTCTCCAGGTTGCACTATGATTAGTGCCAGAGGAATGGCCCAGTTAGGTGAATGGTCCATGCTTAGAAATCAGGGACAATTATTCTTCCATGCTTGTTAATAATAGTCCATATAGCCCATGGCTAATGTTTTACTTTGAGGGCAGATGCTCTTCCATATCTCACAGATGTGAGTGGAAGACTGACCCAGATGACCCAGTTTGTATCATGATATTGTTTATGCAAATTGATATCATATGATATGATTGTTGAGACTGTATGTCTTTGGAAAGTAGTTGTATGCTATTGTAGTGGATGTGATCCAATGATAGTGATTATGTGTGACTGGTTAGTAGCAGTGTTCTACTAAGAGTGGTTGTGTACCACTGGATAGTAGTTGTATACTACTATGAATAAACACATTTGTATGCTATTGGATGACATTGTTCTGATTTCCATGGAGACTATATAATTGGATAGTGATGATGGTGCTCATGATTTGATCATGAGATAACATGTGTGGCTATGATGATGCTACCGGTTGAATGATATATTTTTTCTCAAGATCATTTCCTTTAATACCTCCCTAGATAGGAGGGGGTGTTTATATTATGGTAGTTGTGGGAGGTATTAACCTCCACTTGTAACCTTTGACAAGACTAGAATATTTCGAGAAGCAAGAGAAACCCTAAATCCTTGGATAATAACCATAGAAGACAAGTCGACTTAATAGAATAATTAATATTCAGTTATTATCCCCTAGGAAGAGAAGTTGACTCAGTCAGTTAAGATGGAGTAGTATAAATAGAGGGCGCTAGAGCTCATTTGCGACTCACTCACTCATGACTGCATAAGGACAAGAAGTGTGCATGAGTGAAGGAGAACTACAACTGTTGCAGTAGTGATCTTGTCTTGGGTTATCGGTTTGGACTTTCTGCTTGGTTTTTGGTTATCCTTGATTGGTGAGCTATCCTTGGTTGGCTATTGATCTACTACCAAAATTATTCTATCTGTCAAGGTTAAGGTGCTCGGGGGTGAACTTTGTGACTATGGTTTGGTGACAATATTACTATATTCTCTATGATTAAATGAGCACACCCATTTTTCTAACATGGATATCCTTCAATAGCTTAGAGATCCAAATCTTTGTATGCTTCATGAAGGCTCCACAGGTCCATGTTTCCATTACTTGGGATGACACCTTAATGGATTCTCCAGATGAGCTAAAGGCTCATCAAAGGGTGGAAAGGGATAAGGTGGGCTCTAGGAAGGTGGAGTCACCAGATGAGATTCAAGAAGAGTACATCAAAAAGGGGAAAAGGGAACATCATGTGGGTGGAGTCACAAGGAAATCTAGGGGAGATGATTTGGGATATCTTTCCAAAGTGTCATTAGGATTATAAAGAGGATTCAAAATCCTCCTCGACAACTACACAAAAATGTTATCACACAAGTTGTAGGTTGGGAAAGTATTAACCCAACCACCCATTGGCGACAACTACCCATTGTCACCTTAGGCAGGTGTTCCTACCCACTGTCACCTTAGGCAAGTGTTCTTGTCACTTTAAAGGTGAGGTAGTCACCTCAAGGGGGGAATCCCAGTGACCCTGGGGAGGTTGAGATGAAAAGTGATATGTATGAATGGAATCCCATAAAGTTCAAGTTTCTAGATGGAAAACGAAACTTGGAAAAGATTCTAGAGGGTTGCTTAAGGTTTCCAATGATTTCAGTAACCTTCCAAGTGTTAATACATGCCCGAGACACAAAGAAAACCAAGTATATGATATAATATGTTAGTTGGGAAAGAAAGTTAATATTTATGTCCCTAATTGTAGCAAAATTAAATGATATATATCAGCATATAGAAGATAATAAAGGATGCAAAATAAGTGCTAAAAGTATAATTGGATAAGCAAGTGACAAACTAAATAAAGCTAGCTTAACTCAACAATGATAAAGCAATAGTTTAGCACAAAAGCAAGGCTGAAACAAAAAACTCACTGCAGTGATATTTATCAGCCTTATGACTGTATCAAAACAAGATTTATAGCATAAAAATCAGCCAATGAAAATCACTTATAACTATTAGGGAAAAGTTGTAGCCAATTCCTAGGGTTAGTTTAGGAATTATCTAGGGTTAGATAGTTACTTTTATGCATCCCTAATAGATTAGTTTTGTAACAACAATAAGTTTTATTGGATGAAAGAGGATGCCTCAATGAGGCAATAAATCCTAAGGATCAAGGAACAACTTCCAAGTGAGAGAACTTTAAAATTTGAAACTTTGACGTTTACCAATGCAAATTTTATTTATCTAATGCAATGACTAGTGACTTTAGTTATGGGTTAATGGGGTCAAAATAAAAGAGCTAATAATACTACCTCCTTGGGGGTATACATGCTCTTATTCCCCAAGGCAAGCAACCTAGCTAGGTTTTAAAAGTAAATGGTGTATGCACTTATACTTCCTTAGCGAATCCTTGCAAACAATATTTATATGCTTGAAATTATGATGGAGCTAAATTAGGGGTGTATGCACTTATACTCCCTACCTAGCCTTAGAAAAATCGACCTTGAGCTTGAATTACAAATGATAGCAACAAAAAAAACCTTACTAATCCAATAGAAACAAGATCAACCATAAGATGCCAAGATAAACCACCACAATAGAAAAAGAATGACCTCCAAGAGTTAGTGCATAATCATCATCAAATCCACTGTAACCAAAGAGGGACCATATCATAACACAAGATTGAAAAAACCCTCAAGGGGAGCGAAAATTTCAGTCCTCTACTTCTCACAATGGGAGAGTTATGATTTAAAATGAGATCTTATGATCTCTATTTATACAAAATGTCATTCACATGGTTTTTCTACATAATTGTAGGGTAAACCAGAATATTAGGGGTCAACAACCCTAATATTTCCCCTTTAAAAAATAATATTAAACAATTCATTCTAATTTTTACTTTTTGCAGAAATGGAAACCCTAAAAGTGGCATCACTCTTTTAGGAGGGACGTTTTGACCCTTTAGCAAATTCGTTGGAGAAAAAATTGAAGTCGTTGGGGCCCACGAGGCCTTCCTCCAAGTCACCGTGACCTTTTCGAGCCTCCTCCATGCCAAGTGTCACAATGTAGCACCTCTCACCACCAATTCCCTGGCCCTAATGATGATGTCAACCCTTCAAGGTGACATTTTATTCCTCCCAAGTGAATCGTTTGGGAAATATGGGCTAGTTTAGGTCCTTTGTGATGTCCTTTACGCCTCCAAAGGAAAATATTCTTCATCTAGTAAGTGGGCCCTTGGAATCCAACCTATGGGATTGAATCCCCATGGAATCCCAAGCTATGATTGTTCTTCCAAAATCGCCCACCGACTAGGTCCTGCAAAGACAAATAAGCACGCCCTCCAACGATCTCAAGTCATAATATCATGGTGAGTAAATCAAATCCATAAATGAGCCACCTAAGCATGTGCATCAAATATTACTCGGTCAAACAAATAAGTCCTCAAAGACATTATGCAACTTGCCAAGATTGGATATGGGAGGGTTGACGAGGTGTCATGTTGGGTAGATCTTCCCCTAGGTCAAGGAATGTTTCCCAAGTGATCCCTCTCTAAGCTTTGTGAAGTAGATGAAGTGGTTATGGATCAAAACTCACTGGGAATGGGGTTCATGACATACAAGGGGTTGTAGTGTCTCATTCATGGGTTCCTTTGTAGAGGGTGTGTGTCACCTTCTTTTGCAATGACTTTTTCCAAGCCCATTGACCTCTTTCCATTCTTTATTTATTTCATGTTTTAACAAATGAGTTGAAGGCCACTATCCTGGTGTGGTGTCTAGATAATGACAATTTCACTCACAAATACCTTGCAGAAATGAGAAGGTTGGCTTGTGATGAGACCCCCTTTCTCTCAGCTATGTAACTGAGAGCCACTAGTCCGACTTGGTGGCGAGATGATGGTAATTTCATACCGCTAGATACCCATGATCATGATATGTCATCTCTTCAAGGGAGTTCCTAGTACGATGGCTCTTCAATGGAGTTCCTAGTAGAAAAACCATTCCCAAGGAAGACCACTTACTAGGGAACAATGTCAACCACCAAGGTGAAACGGGGAAAAAGGCATAATGTCCAAGCATATGTCATGAAATATAAAGAAGTCTAAGATACAACATACTCAAAATGCCTCAAATATTGAAATGACACTCACCATAATACATTACTTGCACCTCATGGAGAAAGGCCTGGTGCCTCTCGGAAACCAGTTGATGTGCTGGATTCCATATAAAAATCCCAACCTTTGTGGTGGTGAGAAGGGTCTCCATATGTGAAAGTGGATATTGTTGGTCATGTTGTCTCTCGACACTCCATATATGCAACTTGAGGGCCTTGAGACATAATCTCCTTAGTTATCCAACAAAATGGGGATAACATATCCCTTCTAGAGAGATAGTGTTTTTGACACCATTTCCAGGACATTTCATCCAAGATGAGCCTCATGGACACCCTAATCCGACCCATTGTTCTATATGGTTCAGATATTTGGGGACCATCTTTCCTCGAGTTAGTTTGGGCTTTGGTAGAGAGAGTCCAGATTCTTCTTCTCCACCTCATCATTAGATGCAAGTAGAGAGTACCTCAACACATCATCCTTGCGGAGGTTGGATCTTATCCCTTCTATCTTGAGACAATGTTCAGATTGGTATCCTTTTTGCATCGTATATGAAGATTTGGAGACTCAGTAAAATGCAGGGACTATTACCTGTACTTCGTCTATCATTATTCAGAGGTTATTTTCATTTGTAGTCCTCTGGGTCGGGCCAGAGGTTGGTTCACAGAAGTTTCAGGTCTCCTAGCGTCAGTGGGCATCTAGTTATATTGTCTCCCTCCATTTATATATTCCTTAGATGCACCAGGTCACCTTCTACCTACCAAACAAGAGCTGAACAAGATCATCATGGATGAAATTTACATGCAGTTTTTCCATATCACCTGGGTCAACCATCATGAAGGGTTGTGCCCAAAGATGGCCTTCTACGCTGTGAAATTTTTGGATCCGAGAGATAGGATCATTATTCGACCCTAGTATACACTTTTTCACTAGATGCATGCCCTTCACATTCCATTAGGCCAGTTCAGAGTGGGTTCTCATAGAATTTGACTAGAGAAAGACCACCATATTGATAGATCAGATAGAATCTTCTAGGTATGCAATTTATAGGAGGTGGATATTGAGGTGGACTTTATTTTTCGATGCCCTGTCTACTACAATATCAAAGGGAGGTTCCATTGCTTGTTCAGAGAATATTAGACCCTCACTGGATTTTTCAGATATCTCGATCATAGATATTTGGCACTATGCATATAGGAGGCTCTCAAGTTCCAATCAAATACTCTTCAACCTCTCATCAGACCGGGCTCTACATAAACGATCACTTCATTTTTCATAGTGCTACCTTCAAGAAGGGGCACCAAGCAACCAAATAACATCAATATAGATCCAGACCCCATATCAGCGAGGACCCGCGGGGTCCTGCTCCATTCCATGAGATATCAACATTAGAACCATATCATATCCCTTCCTTGGAGACGAACTAGATCCTCCGGACCTTAGCATCGTGCGACCTCCTCCAGTCAGTGACATAGTGAATAATAGTTCGTGCTTCCCACCATCTCTTCTTTGGGCCAACGTAATTTGTTGGGTTTCCTTCATTCAACCTCGGATGTTAGGAGAGATGGGTCTACTCCATAGACCTATGAGCACCTGTATCGTCTCCACATGTGCATCTCCACCCCGTTCTGGGGTTTAGGACTTGTGCCTGCAGTTGAAATCTCCTCATACTTCAACCCAACTCACATTATCTACGTTTTTGTATCTTAATTCATGCAATTTATTCCTTTATAGGAGACCATTTAGTACTACTGCATTTTAAGGACATCACTGTACCCATCAGTCCCTTTGACATACTTTTGTGGTCATTAGTTGGACATTAATAAAATTATCTTATCTTAGCTTATCTACATCAATTTTATTTGTAGTCTTTTGAACATATTTTTGTTTTGCAGTTGTGATTTCTTTCCCTTTTTCTTTATTTTGAATTTTATCTTGTTGATATTGATTATTTGTTTTGGTTGAATTTACATTTGTTCTTGGCCTAAGGTTGTGTGTTCTATGAAACTCATCTTATAAAGCGTCTGAGAATACTCTATATTGAGATGATGATGGATTATTTTGATTATTATTATCATCCTCATTAAAATATGAATTAAAGATAAGATATTTCTCGTATTCATCCAGGGTTACATATACATCAGAAAGGTCACCATCCATGATATTCATTTCCTCATCAATATCTTCATTTTCATCTTCCCTAAAGTTATCAACCAAATTTTCATTCTCTATAAGGGCTTGTATTGGTTGATCTTCATTTCTTCTTTATCTTTGTAAAACTTGAGGAGGGTTAAAAGGCCTTCTAAACTTATTTTGGTTTCTATTATCGGGTCTTCTCCTCTTAGTTTCCATCCTAGCCAATTTATTTTATAGATCCTTAATAATTTTGGACATTTCTTCAATTTTGTCTTCTTGATTTTTGTTTGTTCCAAATATTCCAATTTGTTCTTTTTGTTTTATTTTCTCCCTTTCTCCCGAATCACTTCTAACCCTAGCCTTTCCTAAAGCAATCATATTAGATTCAATTTCCCCAACATGATCTTGCATACCAGTCAAAGTGGTAGACCTTCTCTCCCTAAGTAACAGGGAAAAATATGAATCAAAAGAACCTACAAATGTAACCTTTGCAGTTGGTTGTGATGGTTTGACATCTATAGAGATCTTATTATAAAGTTTATTAAATATTTTAACAAATTTTGGTACACATTCATTGTGTTTCTTTTTAAGATTCCCAAATTCAATTAAGAAATATAAATGGTCCTTATTTTCTCCCCATTGTCTAAGAAAGGTTGATTCTAGTGCATCCCATGAGTCGATGGAATTTGGAGGTAATCCTTTAAACCATGGTCTCACCTCTCCTTCAAAATTCTGAACAAATATCTTCATATATACATCCTCATGTTCAAGACCTTGGTTATTTGTGAAATAGTCAAATGTTGATAAATGTTTCAAGGCTGTAAACTCATCTTCTCCATTAAATATAGGTAATAACTTGAATTAATTGTCAGGAAAATTGTGCAGAATTCCTGGAAGATTCAAACGGGAATATCTAGAAACTACCTTATTAAAAATTCTAGTTGGAGGTGGTTGTTGTTGATGAATTTGTCCTACCATGAACAAATGGTTAGTTAACAACTGTGAATTTTCAGTAGTAAGTGGATTAAATAATATCTTAAATTATTCCTCTTTTTGAGAATTCTTTGGAAGAGATGTATGGGGAGTTCCTAAATTTTCCTCTTGTGGTGATAAAAAAGGAAATATATGAGACTCTATAGAAGAATTATAAGGAGATTCCTTTAAGAAGATATGTGGAGAGTTATCTAGCAATTCCTTTGGATAATTTTCTATGGGATATATTTGAGAAATAACAGTTGAATCTCTGACAGAAAGTTCAATATAATTATCAAAGACGAATTCAATAGAATCAGTTGTAGAAACTGTTAAAGGTTGTTTTGGAGAAATGGGAAGAGACTCTTTTGTAGATGATGGAAGAGACAACTTGAGAGAAGTTGTAAGAAAATATTTTGAAGATTGTTGTGAAATAATAGGAGATTTTATTTTTGTTTTAAGATCTGTAGAAGAACATGGTTTAGCAACAGAATGAATTATGTAAATGTGTTGAACTTGCACATAATAGGTCTAGCTAGAAAATACCACACACATTTGCAGAGAGAAATTGAGAAAGAAGAAGCAAGAGAGAAAGAATGGAAGAGTCCCATTAACCGTATTCCACACTCAAAGAGTGAATGATTTACAATAGATATATGATACATGAGTAAATAATGTGCCATAGTGGTGGTTTAGAGTGATATGGCATTGGACACACACCAACAATTACGGGAGTGAACTGCCACCTAGTCTAAGTTAACTAGTCTATCAATCTTCAGTTAACTGAATGAAACAAAGTGAAGTGAGGAGGAGATCAGAGAATCATGAGTAATGCGCTAGTCCGGTGATGATCCCAAGGAAAATGCACATTAGTCGGCGATGATCCTAATGATGCATGGTGATAATCCCAATGTAGCATCTAGACTCCACTCAACTGATCAAACTGAAGTGAAAACTGAAGAGAACATTCTCTTAGAGGAATATTCTCTCTAAATTTAGGAGACTAGATAATGACTAATAAACATAGAAAAAAACTTATGAAAAATAAATCCTAGGTGTGTGTGAAGTACTCCAACACCCCCCCTGAACATCACTATGGTAAAAATAAAGAATGGGTCCCGACAACGAGGCCATGTTAGGTACCCAAAAACAAAAGATACACTGAAATAAAGTGAGGAAAGAGGGAAAAACTCATGGGAACCCCCCTGCAAGGTACAATGTATGTAAAAAGAAGAACTAAATTTTCTAGGCAACTTTGTCCTTCACTCCAAGACAACTTCACAAAGAATGAAACTTTTTCTCAGTGAAGGTCTTGGTGAAGATTTTTGTCATTTGTTCTGCTGAAGGAAAAAAATGTAGGTTGATGATCCACTCATGTACTAAGTCTGGGATGTAGTGCATGTGGATCTCAATGTGCTTCATCTGCTTCCTCTGAATTGAATCTTTGTAGAAATTCAGAGTGCTCTGCTTGTCACACCAGATGACGATCGACCAATGAAACTGAATGCCCAACTCAGTGAGAAATTGTTGTAGCCACATAGCCTGAATGGTTATGTTAACTACCCCTATGTACTCTGCCTCGACTGAAGATAGAGAAATGGAAGCTTGCTTCTTGCTCGATCAACAAATAGGCCCAGGACCAAGACTGAGTGAGTAACCATATGTGAACTTGCAATCAGTGTTATCGCCAGCCCAGTCAGAATTAGTAAACCCGGTGAGATCTAATGTAGAGTCTACTGCATAATGAATCACAAAGGTGATGGTTCCCTGTATGTATTGAAGGATATGCTTTTCATCCTTCCAATGTAGCTGATGTTTCTCCTGCATGAACCTGTAAACTGCGCCAATTGCATAGGAGAGGTCTAGTATGGTGTGAGTGAGATACAACAAGCTCCCCACTAGATGTATGTATAGTGTGTTTTCAACCAATGGAGTGTCCCTGCCATCCTCAAGTTTGACCTTTGATAGGAAAGGAGTCGGAGCAGACTTGCAGTCTATCATGTGAAATCTCTCAAGGAGATCGCATGCATAATTGGCCTGACACAGTTTGATGTATGATGCATCCTAACTGATCTTGAGTCCAATGAAGAAGTGTAGCGGACCCATGTTCGTCATCAAAAACTTGTCACGTATAATCCTCTTGACTGCAACAATCACTGAATTCGAGCAACCGGTGATCAATAAATCATTAACATACATAACTAAGAATAGAAGTGAATCAGTCATCATGAGCATGTAGTCATTCAGGTTTGATTTACAACATACAAAGTTTTGAGACAACATGTAGGAGTCCATATTGGCATACCATTCCCTCAGAGCCTACTTGAGGCCATAAAGGGACTTCTTCAGTCGACAGACCAAATATGAGTCCTACATAAATCCCTGGGGTTGCTCCATATAGATCTCCTCAAAGAGATCACTGTGAAGAAATGAATTCTTCACACCCATCTGATGGGCTTCCCATCCCTTAGTTGTCACAATGGAAAGTGTCAATCGTATGGAATCCATCTTCGCTACTGGAGCGAAGGGCCATCATAGTCAATGTCATGCACCTACTGAAAGACTTTGGAAACAAGCCTAGATTTGTATCTGCTAATTTTTGTATCCGCTGCGCTCTTGGTCCTATAGACCCATCTACATATCACAAGTTTCCTCCCAAAAGGAAGGGGAACTAGATCCCAAGTCTGGTTCTCGAGGTGGGATTTTTACTCCTCCTACATGGTGGATTCCCAAAAGGGATTTCCAGCAGCCTCGCCATAAGACTATGGATCTGAATACTGAACCACAAAAATATTCCTAGAGGGAAATGGTTCAGTGGAAGTGAGTGGAACATGAGGCTCCTCAAAATCAGATCGAGTCCTCCTAGTATCAACTGGATCACCAACGAGATCCACTACATCCTGAAGACTAGTATGTGCCCACTTGGGTCTCTACTCTAGCTCTGCAACTACATCTGGATGATTTGACTCTGCATATGACTGTACTAACTCTATATCTGAATCATATGATTCCTTTGAATCAGAACTCTCATCTGAATAATATTCAACATGTGCATGCTCGTCATCTCGGATAGGTACATGCGAGACACTTTCCTCGAATTGGACACTTCTCTCAATGATGAGCCAGTCTGAGGAAATATCAATAAGTCTAAATCCCTTCACACTATCGGGGTATCCAAAAAAAATACACTCAGTGCTATGTGGATCAAGTGCCTTCCTCTTTTCAAAGGGAATCCAGATCCATGCACGTAAACCGAAAATATGAAAGTGGGTCACTTCTGGTTTGAGGCTGCTCCAAGCATCGTAGGGGGTCTTATCCTTGACAGATATATGGGGAGATTTGTTTTGGATGTATGTTTCACAATTAAGTGCTTCGTCCCATAGTCTCTGTGGTAGTGACCTTGCATGCAACATGCAAGATTCTATCTCCTTTAGAGATCTATTTTTCTGCTCAGCAACTCCATTTTGCTGCGGAGTATAGGCAACTGTGTGTTGCAAATGAATCCCCGCCTCATGGAAAAGATTATGGATCTCATGATTGACATACTCTCCCTCTTTATTATTTCATAGGACTTTGATTTTCTTTCCAGACTATGTCTCAACTAGGGCTTTGAAATCTTTGAGGTATTGAAAGACCTTAGATTTTTGCCTAAGAAAGTAAATCCATGTAAAATGTGAGAAATCATCAACAAAAATGAGAACAAACCTTGCTTTGTTGATAGATGGATGCGAAAAAGGACCCATAAGGTCACTATGGATCAGATCTAAAGGCATGGAAGCTCTCTGAGGCTTTCCTTTGTTGAATTTCTCTTGAGGGTGTTTTCCAAGAACACATCCCTCACATACTCCCTTGGAGAAATGGATGTCTGGTAGACCATCAACCAATATTTTCTTGCTAATTTGTTGCATATATCTGAAATTCAAATGTCCAAACCTTTCATTCCATATCCTACTACTTTCATTATCATGGGTAAGCAGTAAAGCAGGTTTCGGTTCAATAAATTCAGAAAATGTATACAATCTAGATTGAGGAATTATCTCACCGATAGCAACCCTGGAGTTGGTTTGCATGTCATAGATGTCCACTGCATTTGGTGTGAATATGGATTTCTTTCTGGTGTTGGAATTCATCATCTGATACACGAAGAGAAGGTTGACAAAAAGTTTGGGAACATGCAATACATTCTCGAAGCTTCTGTTGGTGAGTTCAATCCTTACTTTGTTGGGGACTTCGACTGAAGATTTGTCCCCCATCAAAATAGGAGGACACTTTCATGCATCCAATGAAGAATATACTGCATTTGAGGAATCCATGTGATGTGATGCTCTTGAATCTACGATCTAAGCATCTGGAGAGGAGTTGATGGCAATCAAGGCATGGATAGAATTGCCTTTCTTGGGATTCTGATCTTATGGCTTCTTCTTCTTGGCACCCTCGGGAATGCGATCTCCAAGGTTGTTTTGCTAAAGTATTTGAGTCATTAAATATATTTGTTTCTGCATGCATTTTGATTTTGGATGGAATCCTTTGTGATAGTATGTGCATTTCTCCCCTTTTCTTCCCTTTTCCCCTTTGGATCCGGAGGCATCAGTGAGGGGTTTTGAGTACCCTTCCTTCTTCAAATTTGCATGAGATTTCCTTTTTACTTTATATTTATATTTTTGATATTGATGGCTTCCATCTTGCACAATAAGTGCATGTGCCTTTGGGCATTTGATTTTTCCCATGTTGATGAGCTTGGTTTGATCTTGTGCCAGGGACTCGATAAAGTCCTCAAGAGAAGGCATCTTCCAGGTGGATCCAAAGGTGACTATGACTGAATGGAATGTGGATACAAACACATAGAATTCAAGATCAAGTTTGGAGAGAATGGTGAGAACCATTTGTTTCTCCTGCTTAGATTTATCAACCCCGAAATCTTTGAGTTGCGACAGTAAATCCTTGAATTTTGTAAAGAAATCTTGGATATTGTCGAAGATTTTTGGATCCAATGTGAGAAATTCCACCTCCAACATGTGTCCCCTCATCTCATTATGATTTCCAAAGAGCCCTTCCAAGGTGGTCTGGGCTTCATTGGGAGTCTTACAAAAAGATATGTGAAAAAGGAGATAGAGAGAAATAACATTGCAAATTGTTTCGAATGCTTCATCCATTCGATTTAAGTACTTGTATTTTTATATGGCTAATGTTGGTTCTGTGTATGTATTCAATATTGACATGTACAATCCTCTGGTTCAGAGATGTATGACTATTTTCTCCTTCAATGCAAAGTAGTTGTAAGGTGTAAGAATGAATTCTTTTGGGAAATCCATCTTTCTGTTATCTTCAATCTTTTGTACCTGCAAAAAATTAATTTGGTGTATATTTTATTAGTAGTCAGTTGGCTCTAATACCATGTAAATGTGTTGAAACTGCACATAATAGATATATCTAGAAAATACCACACACATTTGTAGAGAGAAATTGAGAAAGAAGAAGCAAGAGAGAAAGAATGGAAGAATTCTCATTAACTGTATTCCACACTCAGAGTGAATGATTTAAAATAGTTATAGGATACATGAGTAAATAATGCACCATAGTGGTGGTATAGAGTGATATGGACACACACCAGTAGTTACGGGAGTAAACTGCCACCTAGTCTAGTCTCTCAGGAAGTTACAAGAGTGAACTGCCACCTAGTCTAGTCTCTCAGGAAGTTACGAGAGTGAACTGCCACCTAGTCTATCAGTCGTCAGTTAACTGACTGAATCAAAGTGGAGTGAGGAGGAGATCAAGGAATCATGAGTAAGGTGCTAGTCCGGTGATGATCCCAAGGAAAATGCACATTAGCTGGTGATGATCCCAATGCTGCATGGCGATAATACGAATGTAGCATCTAGACTCCACTCAACTGATCAAACTGAAGTGAAAACTGAAGAGAATATTCTCTTAGAGGAATATTCTCCCTAAATTTAGGAGTCTGGATAATGACTAATAAACATAGGTAAAACCTTAGGAAAAATAAATCCTAGGTGCGTGTGAAGCACTCCAACAAATTGTAGAATATTTTATAGGTCTTTTCATAGGATTTCTCTTAGTCAATTTTTTTTTGGATCTGCTATTACTGTAGTTTTCTTTTGGTCTAGGTTAGACCTGGTTTTCTTCTTTCTTGATGCCAGGATTGAAAATGTGGAGTCACGGGGTGAAATATTTCTTCCTTCTTGACTCTTGTTCACTAGAAAAGAGTAGGTTTCCTTTGATGTTCTACCCAGGGAAAGTAAGATTTCTTTAATTTGGTCCCCGAAATTGGCACCAAAAGAATTTTGTAACCCTTGAGATGTTTCTGGCTAGGAAACTATGCCAAGGCATCCATAAAATTGATTTTTTCTTTATTTATGTTGATATGTCCTAAAATAGAGTGCTTTTATTGCTTTTTTTAGGCATGTATTGCTAGTCTTTAAATAATTAAAGATTAATATTTGAAGGTAAATTTTCTATGTCTCGGACAATTGAATGTTTTAAATAATGAAAGAAGAATAAAGGAAAACAAAGTTGAAAAGTGAAATAATGTATTTTTTGATAAATATTACTTAACTTTCAGACAAAAGAAAAAATTATTGGATATGTATCTAAACCAGAATATAATTTGAATAGAAAGGAATACTTCGTTTCTATTCAAATAGTAATAATAAAACTTAAGAACAAGTCTTCTTAATACTAACAGTATGTTGAAGAAATATGTAACTTTTAAAGATACCTTTTGCAGTTTGTGATAGTAGTTGTTGTACTAAATTACCACAGTCATGGTAGAAGACATATTCAAGAAGATTTTAGGAGAATGAAAATAACATTAGGAGATAAATCACATAGGCTGAAACATAGAATTTTGAATCTCCAAAATTGCAAAATTTTATTGAAGATTTCAGTTCGGCCCCAAAAGCTCCCTCCTTTTACGTTGATTTCTCATGAACATTTATACAAATCAGGTCGAATCCAAAATGGTTATTCGATTCCTTTTCTTAGGCTATTCGAGTACAACAAAATCTTTGACTCCTAGAAAATAAGACAATTGGAGGAGACAAATCCTGATTTTTTTCAACTGCATTCTGTGAGTCATTTCATCAACAGTTGGAGAAGAAGGTTCCAAGTCTCATCGAAGGCATAACCGAATGAATTCATCTACCTTAATGTGATATCCAACTATGTGTATTTTTCATATGTAGGAGTATTAGAAATTAAGTTTTTTATTTGCCAAAGAAGATAGAAGTCATCTATGAGTATGTCTATAATGGTTTGTCCTCTTAAAGTATCAGTCGTCCCTTGAAATTTATCCTCTTTTCCTTTGACAATGAACAAGCTCATTTTGTAATTTTCATATGATAAAAGCTTCCCTTTTTCATTCAAATTTGAAGGTAACCCCATCTTCACTAAATTCTCAAATTTATTTGTAAAGGATGCAACATTTCTCTTCACCATTATGCATTTATTTTGAGCTTGTTGTATCAAATTCTTCTTTGTAAAAATCCTTTTAGTTTCCATGACCATTGTAGTTTTGTCTCTGACACCTTTGCATGTCAATGTTCCTTGGAATTGGAATTTAGGAACTTAATAATTTGAGTAGCAACCCGAGGTCTAATTCATGGAATAAGTTTTTGATAACATCATCTGCTTCGTCTGTTAACAAAATTTCATCATCTATTATCTTGAAATAATACCAAAGCTTGCCAACTTTACTGATAATTTCATCCCAAATGATATGTCTGGCTCCTATCAGATAGGGTATGCATGACGATTTGTTTTTCATTTTCTCTATATTGTTAAAAAGTGTACCTTGGACAAGTGTTTCTACCTTGGACAAGTGTTTCTCACATAGTCTAGGCGCCTAGTATGTGGGAAAGTGTCCAATGTGGTCCCTAGTACATTAACTTTCTGAGATATAAAGTTAAAAGTGAATTTGAGAATATTTCATGAAAAGGGTGACTTAAGAGACATTAAATCACCACCATTGATCTTGACGGCCCAATATTAAATATCAGCCATTAGATCAAGTGAATCTTCATTGGGATTATCAAAAGGATATCTAGGGATTGAGGCGCCCCATTAAGTCATTCGTGAGCATTGAAAGAGGAGAGAGAGAAAGAAAGAAGAGTAGAGAAAATAGAGGCGATTTTTCATCTAGGGCATGAATTCCAAGGCAACATGTTGGCACCCAAATTGAGGAGTGAAGTATAGAATTAGAGCATGTTGTATAGTTGAGAGTGGGCATATAAATCAAGGGAGTTTGTTGCACAATTTCCAAGGCGGGTTTGGCACAAAAATCGAGGCAACCAACATGCACAATTTTTTGGGAATTTATTATAGCCAACATGCATGATTTTTGAGGCACGATGTACAACATTTATTGTTGTAGAAGCCATACACTATACATATTTCTGGGCATAGAAATCGAGGAGTTGTTTGGCACAATTTTCAATGCTATGTGGGTTGGCACGAAAGTCAAGTTAAGTCTGAAATTAATGTTGTTACATTCTATTGTACAAATAATTTCATTGAGTTCTAAAATAATAAAAAATACCCTCTCTCACTAGTTTCCCTTGTGGGTTTTTCCAGGGTCAATTTGATCAAAAACTTTTGTGTTAAAATTTCTGGGTGTGTGCATTTATTTCCAGTTCAGTTTGTTGTGAAAGGACTCTTGTGTTTCCAATGATAATGTTTTGTTTATTATTTCAACAAATAATTATATGTGGGTTGGGCATTAAACAATGAAATTTGTTGAGACTTTAAACCGAGTTGGGGTCTGAGAATTTTTTTACATGGTATCAGAGTTGCAAAGGAAATGAGAAGGGAAATATATCAGCGAACAAAAAACAAATATTTTGTTGAGGGAGAGAAGTACTTCACCAAAACAAATATTTGGACTTGGTTATCATTTGTGAAGGTCAATGGCCACTGGTTTAAGCGTTGAGGACAGATTGGGTGGGGCTACAAATTTCAGCCCATGGAAAGAGAGGATAGTGTTGCATCTACATGAGTGTGAGTTATGGTACATTGCGAACACCAAGAATAATATCAAGGCTAAAAGAATCATCCTTGATGCCGTAAAAGACCATGTGATTCCACATATGACAGGTAAAGCCAATTCCTATGAGATGTGGGATTCCTTAACTAAACTTTACCAGAGTTCTAATGAAAACTGAAAAATGGTATTGAGGGAAAAATTGAAAGGCATAAAAATGACCAAGACTGAAAATGTTTCCATATATATTAGCAAGATAAATTAGGTTAGAGATGAGCTAGGTGTTGTTGGGAATATTATTGCTGACAATGAACTTGTGAGGACTGCTTTGAATGGTGTGACCAAGTAATGGGATATCTTTGTTGAGCGCATTGTTGCAAGAGAAAATATGCCCAAGTGGGATCGTCTTTGGGATGATTTCATATAGGAGGAAACTTGAAGAGGATATGTGCAAGAGAGTTCATCCAATAATAATGATGAGGATAATGTGGCTCTTTATACAAAGATAAAGAAGAAGTCCAAGAAGGGTTCCAAGGCTAGGACCAATTCAAAGTGATGCAGCCCTCCACCTCGGTGAGGTTCTGTTGACCTCTCGGTCACTGGATCTTCTCACTCCTCGAGCTGGAGCAACTCTTTGATTCCTTGCTGGAATATTCAATACAAATCCACAGGTCCTTATGTGACTCCGCCCGCATAAACTATCACTAGGCGCAAGCCTCCTCCACGTGACCACTGACCATGACCACTCGCCTAACCAAAAGGCGATTCACATCTTCAGAAGATTTCTTGCTCGTCCTTCCGATATCCGAAGCTCCAAACTCTGAGCTCTGCTCGCGTCAGATCAACGGTCCATAATCCACATGATCCGACTATCCCGCTTTGCCCTTCACGTATCGAGACTTCATGTTTCGGGAAGTTGGAAGACTACTCACCTCCCTTCTCTCAATTCCTGACTCTACACTTGCCTCAAATTGATAGTCCAGATCTCTTTGTGATCTAACAACTAAGATCAAATCATGAACTCGGACCTCATGAGTTATCACTTCTCCTATCTCTGGTTCCCCAATTTGCGAGTCAAGGAAATGTTGATCTCTTGCCACGTGTCCCTTCTCGATGGACGGTCAGGATTGCCTCCACTCTTCCCCTTGCAAATCTTCCAAAGTACGATCCTTCAAACTCTTGGATCTACTGCCACCTGTCAACCCTGATGATGGATGGTCCCGATGATTTCGGGACTCCAAGACTTCGCAAAGCATACTCTCCTATGCACTCTTATAATTGTCTGGACGTGGATTCAAATGGCCCAGATATTCTCCTCTGTAGGTGATCTAACTGCTGTTGTTGCTCCTCCACTTGAGCTTTGGCTTTCTTCCATGACTTGGAAGATTTGAAAACTTTTCGAAGGTCTCATCCTTCGATCTACCTCCTACGAGCCATGTGACTTTGGGTCTCATCTGTGTTTCTAGAGACACTATCTCTCCTGAGCTTTGGAAATGAAATTAACCTCGGCCCTTGTTTCACACTTGTGCTCTACATGCAACTCTACACTATTCCTCCCAAGCTTCAGAACTTGGAATAAGTCTGATCCTTGTGCACCCTTGGCACTATCTCTTCTGATCTTCTTGAACTTTCAAAGTCTCTAAGGGACTCGGCCCTTTTGCGCCTTCTAAAATACTTCTGGTGCCCTCCTGGAACGTTCTTGCCTCAACCTCCTGAGCTTTCGAACTTAAAATAGTTCGCTCCTCCGCACACTCCTTGTGCTTTACCAGCCTTCAATTGGATCTATTTCAACACTTCGTCCGAGTGTTGGCTCGGTGCACACCTTGCACAGGTCTTCCTCCAGAGTGTTCATTAACTCTGCTTATGTTCCTCTTGTTCCTCGAAGGGAACATGTGCCCTCTTGGCATCTTCTGCTCAAGTACTCTTTGCTAAGATTACAACGTGTTTAGTAACTCTGTGAGTGTCTCTCCTTGACACTTCTCTTCTCTTTTTTAACTCGAAACAAAGTTCTCTTTTGTGCACTCCTTGCACTCGCTCGATGCCCACCTGGCAGAGATCTACATAATCCTCAACAATTTTGTTCTCTCTTCTCTATGCCTTATCTGCATAGTATTTCCTCCTCCAAGGTGTTCAATAACCTTGAGTCTTCTCCCTTGAGTTTATGATTCCTCTAGTGTGCCCTCCTGGCATGTTCTTGCCTGAATTCAACCCAGAAATCAGATGTGCACTCTTTTCATTGGCTCATAGAGTCCTCAACACTTTGTCATGCACTCCTTGCATTTAGCCACAAAGAACCCAGACTGAAACCAACAAATCCTGAACATATAGGAAAATCTATCTATCCCTGCAGATGGAAACTAACACATTCATCTACAACATAAAATAACACACACCCATGACATTCCTAAAAATGCAAGACAAACAAAACCATGTGCAGGAAAAAATGCTCTTTTGTATTAATCTCAGAAATGTATGTACAATGATTACAAAATCTCAAACTACAATAGAGTCTCATATCTCTCCTCCTACATGGTCTTATGAATCTATATACAAATATATTTTACAAAAGAGGGGCTCCTCGAGCCTTTCCCTCCATCTACCTACTCTCATTAAATTACATTGAATTACAATCAATGGTTTTCTAGTCTGAATCAGATTTAGATCTAATCATCCCGTCAGCCATTAAAGGCGACATCAACTCTTGCCTGCACAAAGGCATGGCTTTGGCTCTTCCAGCCTTACAATATTTAACTTCACTAAATACAATTTGAAATTTAAAATGAGGGTTGGCACCTCTCCTCCTCATCGAATGTGCTTTGATGTGTTGGCTAGTTGGCGCATTGCTGAGTTGGAGCGATGCTCCTGCATCACAAAGGGTGAAGGGGAAAGGAAATGAGAAAAGTCAAGTGTTTTGCATGTCACAATATGGGGCACTATGAAGGTCATTGTCCTAATAAGAAGAAAAAGCGAACTGCAACTTTCGCAAATGTGGAGGAGTTTTCCACCAAGTTCAAGAAAGAGTTTTATTTATTGGTTTGTCTTTCCTTTAGTGCATCATCTACCAGTGTGTTGTATATTGATAGTGGAGCCTCCCACCATATGATAGGTGTTCATGATAATTTTTCATATCTTACAGAGAATGAGGATCTTGAGGTAGTACTTAGAGATGATTTTGTGGTCAAGGCAGTTGGTAGTAGGAAAATTTCCTTTCAGAGGGAGTCTCAACTTCCCGTCTTGGTGAGAGATGTATTATATGTTCCAGGTTTGAAAAATAACTTGATATCAATTTCCACCACTGAGGACAAGGGATATGAGTTGGTGTTCCATGATATACATGTGCTCATGTATCCGAAGGGATCCAATATCACTTTGTCCAAAGTAATTGATAATCAACATGGGAAGCTATACATGCTTATGTTTCAGCCAGCTAGATCATTGATACAGAGTGTCAACAATAGTGACTTATGTGAGCTATTGATCCGAAAACCATTAGATTCCAATTTATTCTTGAAGATACATGCTAACATCTAACCTGATTCAGAATATTTCTTGATCGTCTTTGGCAGATTTGCTTAACACATGTGAATCTTTTACTTATCCAAAAATTCATGAAATGATGAATAATTTTCAAAATAATGAGAGATAACACAATGGAAAATAAAAGAACTAAATAAAAAAATATTTGATGATGAAGTTCACCTCTCTTAGGCTACATCTCCGAGTCCCCTTTCAACAGTGAGACTACTCTTCATTAATTTCAAATGTCAAAAATTACAATGAAAATGGACTCACAAAATCCAATATTGAAGTCACTCTTCAATTCTGCTACTTAATCCCAGAAAAAAAGGTTACCACTAAATTCCTCTCGAAATTCTGAGAAAAATGAGTATAAACTCGAATATATTCGGAACTGGCTCAAAATGACCCCCTTCTTAACTCAAAACAATGTGTTCAAACTCTCATACAAAGAAATCTGAACTAATATCTTCATAGAAAACATCTTAGCACAAAAAATACATCACCATCATTCTCCTCTCGAAAAACTGACGCAAATGAGTATAAACATGACTATGTTTGGACAAAGGGCTCAATGTCACCCAAAACAATACAACACCATAACTAGGCACCTCTTGGAACGCAAATAGAGACATCGTATTGTATCATGTCGTACCATCACTTACCTTTCACTCTCTCTCACCTTGAAATTTGTTCTTGATCTAAATAGCCTAGGTCGGCCAAACCGTGGCTTGACCTTCATGCTAACGTCGACATCAATTTAAATGTGAATATATTGGAATCTTGTAACAAGTGGTGCCTTGGGCGCGTTGGTTAAGACGTTGGCATATTGGGGGAGGAGGTCACATGTTCAAACCCGTGGACCTCTCCCCCTTTGGTGATTTTTTGTAACTATATATTATATATATAGTATATAGATTGTTATATTTGGTGGCATGCGGTTTGAACTACCCATGAACTTTGGCACTAGATTATATATTGTATTTGTAATAACCACGGGCTGGGGGCTTATCCCTCAACCCTTATTCTCACTGAATACACAACCATACAACTTAAATATAATGTTCATATGCTTTGGTATATTGGTAATTCATTTTTGTTGCATGCATGAGGTCGAGGGTTCGATCCATGTTGACCCACCATAATTTTGGAATATAATAACTATAGAAGGCCAATGGGAGACTTCCACATGGTGGTTCCTCATTGGTCCACATGTCCTCCATTTGTACAATCATGCCACGTGATCCAGATTATGTTTGGAATGAAATGAAAGCAGATAAATTACAATGAAATATTCATGAAAATTTCCAGAAACAGAGAAATGCAACAATACTTTGATTTCTATTAATGAAAGAATTGTAAAGAGACTGTAAAAATACAGTGTTAGACTCGCTAGAATGGTGGCAACTTTATCTCTGAGAATATATGTGACAGCTACGCTCATTCGTAAGAACATGCTTACAATGAGGCTCTGAAGGCCCTTTTACGTTAAATAGGAATACCAAAACCTTAGACATCCAAAAACCTAACCCTAGGAGATGAAACGCCAAAAGTCATGTGGGCCCCATTTGGATAAGTTAGTACATTAACTTCCCTGGGTCATAACTTTTGCATGCGATCTTTGTTTTAGGCGCGTAATATCCCGTTTGAAAGGTATTTTAGAGAACTACATATTATGCCATCAAACACTGACTCTGTCTATAGTTTGACTATGGCACACCAAAATAACATTGTTTAGGGCCCCAAAATGGCCCTAGAAGTACAACAAGATGTGTTGACATGAATACATAAAAAATAAACCAGTTGGATTAGGTGGGAGACCACCAGGATCCACCTGGAAGATGTGTAGGGATTTATACAACCCCGAAAGGGTAGAACCCACGATTAAAAATAAGTACAGAAGAACATGTTGAACTAAAAAATGACAAAAGGAGCCATTTGGAACAGGTGGGTGGCCACCAATATCCACCTAGATCAATCCTCCCCTCTTAGGAAGCAATGGTCTCCATTGCGTTGAGTTCCCAGGGAAGAGGGGAAATCATTTTCTGAATATGAATCTTGGTGAGTTGAGTGCTTTGTTGGAGAAGTTGTGTTGCTTGGTCTATGGAAGACTGTCACAAACTAGTTGTTGGCAGGGTTAAATATGCTCCACCAACCTATTGTCTCTGGGTTTGACGAGGCATTGTGTAGGCACCATTGTAGGTGAAGAAACAATATCTTATTTCTCTTTGACAATCTGTTTTTGTTGGATAGAAGTTGTTGAGGCTACAATGGTTGTAGCGGTATTCTATGCATCCTTTGAACAGACTGTGAAGAGGATGAATTTCGTAGTATGAGAGATTACCTTACAACACTTTTTTGGTGGAGCAGTAGTCGAAACTACCTCTAGTATCCTGTAGAGTTGACCTCCCAGAGTAATAATGACACTACGGGGTATAGACTCATAGACAACATGATGTTTCCACATATATGGTTGGCCCCAAAAAACATCACAGAAAACAAGAGGGGAAATATCACACACTACCTCATCCTTGAAGGGATGGATACCATAGGACATGAGACACTGATGGATGATGCGAAGATCTCGTCCCTGGTGAAGCTGCCCAATTTTGTATGGTTGTGGGTGTGGTGTTGTCGACAAGCCCAACTGTTTGAAAAACTTAGTTGATATGAGGTTCTTTTGGGTGTCGTTATCAACAATGAAATGCAATGGGGTCCCCTTCACCCACATATGTGAATGGAAGAGGCACTCCCCCTCTTGAGGATCTATTGGTTCTTCTAGCTGAATTGTTGTGGTCATGACAATAGTAGTGGGGTTTGTGTTGATGATCTGTTTGTTTTCAATATTTTTTGGATTAGAATCTGAATCAGGGTTTGGCTTTGTGTCTTTATCCTCGGCCACCAATGACTGTTTCGAGAAACATTCATCGGTGTTGTGCCAGGGGACTTTGTGGAAGTCACACCACTTTCCACTGTCATTCTTCATCTTTACTTTACCCTTTTTGTCATGTGTCTTGGACTAGTTGTCCAGAGGTTGTTGGTTAGGGCCGTCTTTACTATGCTTTGGTTGTTGTAGATTTGCAGACCCGAATTCCCATTCGTTATGGTGCCTAAATTTCTGCTCGATTTTGACATTGTATCAATAGGAAACTCCCAATGATGAGATGTTTAGGAAATCCATTTCAGTTTGGATGTACCTATGTAGAGCCCCACGGTATTTTAGAACCATATGTCGCTCAGATTCCTTGATACCCGGCTTGGTGCGCAAGGTATGGAAATTATTTGTGAACCCTGATATTGTTTGGCTCTTCTCTTGCCGCAGTGTGGTCTATCTCATGTACCGGTATTCATAGTTATCAACATGATAGTACTATTCTTTGACCGCATCCACAAAAAAATTCCAAGTGGGCTTGGCCCCATATATTCCAGATTCCTCTGTGGAACTTTTTTCCCAGTAATTTTCCCACCATTGTTTGACATGGGCGAGAGCCTTGAGGAGTGCGAAGGTGATCATTTCCCTCTCGAATTTTTTTTGAATAGAGAAATAACCTTCTAACAGATTTGACCATTTTTCTAGTGCATCTGCATCTATATGACCTTCAAATATGAGAATATCAAAATTAACTTGTACCTTGAAGGGAGAGGTTCCTCCAAAATGGTTTCTTGATGAAGATGCGCCTATTTCTATCGACAGGTGCTGAAGAATGTGTGCAAAATTCTCCATCATTTCATTCCTCTGTTGCACAAGAGCCTGCTCAAGCAACAAGTTAAGAGAATCTTATGCTCCACCATTTTTCTTTTCTGTCACCATCAAGGGTTTCTTGGGTGTGCGAGAGTGATTTTCCTCAAGAGAGACAAGCTCAAGACCCAACTAGCTATACTCGGACCTCGTCAGGGACATGCGCTAAAAAATGATCAAGAGCAACCTACTCTGATATCACTGATTCAGATTATGTTCGGAAAAAAATGAAAGTAGAGAAATTACAATGAAATATTCATGAAAATTTCCAGAAATAGAGAAATACAACAATACTTGATTCTATTAATGAAAGAATTGTAAATAGACTGTAAAAATACAGAGTGCCAGACTCCCTAGAATGGTGGTAGCTTTATCTCTGAGAAGAGATGTGACGGTTATACTCATTCGCAAGAAGATGCTTACAATGAGGCTCTGAAGGCCTTTTTATGTTAAACATGAATACCAAAACCCTAGACATCCAAAAACCTAACCCTAGGAGATGAAACGCCAAAAGTCATGTGGGCCTCGTTTGGGTAAGTTAGTACATTAACTTCCCAGGGTTGTAAATTTTGCATAGGATCTTTGTTTTAGGCACGTGATAAACCATTGGAAAGGTATTTTAGAGAGCTACGCATTATGCCATCAAACTATAACTCTGTCTACAGTTTGACTACGACACGCCAAAATAACATTGTTTAGGGCCCCGAAAATTCCCTAGAAGTACAACAAGATGTGTTGACATTAATACATAAAAAATAAGCCAGTTGGATTAGGTGGGAGGCCACCAATATCCACCTGGAAGATGTGTATGGATTCAGACAACCCCGAAAGGGTAGAACCCACAATTACAAAGAAGTACAGAAGAATGTTATGAACTAAAAACTAAAAAAAAATGAGCCATTTGGAATAGGTGGGTGGCCATCAATATCCACCTGGATCACCACATGTCAAGACTTGGTTGGATCGTATATGCCCCTTCATCTTCCCAGTTAAATGCATGACCTACCACATGGCACCTTATGGTTCTTGCCACGTTAGTGTCGTATAATTTGTACAGATGTGCCACATGTCACCCTTCCAATGGTGCCATGTGGCACTCCCTTTTGACCTCCTAGCCTTGTTTTTCTAAAAATTTAAAGAGTCACAACTTTCTTAAACAACATTTGTTTGAGGTGATTCTTGCACCATTGGAAATCTCTCGAAGAGATCTATGCAATGAAGTCATTTTCAAGAGAATTTGAGATAATCAATTTTTGAGCATTTTGGATCCTCCTAGATCACACCTTCCCACTGAAGAACTTTTGGACCTCCAAAAGTATGGATATTTAAACAACTTAATGATGATAACTCTACCTCACTCTTCCACCTTACTAAAATATATTTAACTGATTCCCATCTTGGTCTTGATCTTTTGGATTTATTTATTTATTTTTATCTTGTATGTGGATTTGATCTCCTTCTTGAACTTCCAAAGTCTCAAGGAAACCAATTTATACTAGTGTACTTCTATCTGTTTCTATGGAACATGGCTCTGAATCTAGCTCTTGGAAGTAGCTCTGAATCTAGATCTTTGCTCATGTCTACTGGCACTAGTTTAGATCTAGCTTTGGTTCTAGCTCATTGGTTCCTTCATAAAAAATGTCTGCTCACTGACTCTCTGCTCTACAACATCTAGATCTGAATCTTGACTCAACATTCACTCCCATCTCCTTATCTGCTTGAATATAGTCCATCTTGGTAATCATGAATCCAAGTGGAATGTTGATCTATGTCTTTCCCATCTGGCTTAATTTTTCATGTACTGTTGATGTATCTGTAGGAGTCTCTAAATAAAATTCATGTTCATTTCCTCTCTCTTTCCTTGAAAGAAAAATTTAAACATTTTTTCCACAAACATTTGGAACGCTTGACATGATTATGTACAAGGTATACATATACCTTAACATGGCATAACATCTTGGAGATGTTTATAGAAAAAAACATACTCATTTCACCTTATCTCTTTACAAAGAACACCATTTCTTTACCATCTCTAGGAAGATTTGCATAGCTTCAATGCTCTTCCCACTCTCGATCTGCATGTTCCAACCCCGCTCTTGATCTGCATGTTCCAACTGCCACATTATTTTGTTCCTTCACCTTTGTACTTCAGAATAAGAATGATATAACTTAGACACTCCGATCCATATGTAGTTCATTAGTTGATAATAAGACAATATTGTAACAATTGTCTTCGCTGTTGTCAAAAGGCTTTAGAAATCCTTACAAAATTCCTCTCGCTCTCAAAATTCCCTAAGAGCGACTAATAAATCCCAAGGCTTTGGAATCCCTTCAAGAATACTCTCACGCTTGAAATTCACTAAGAGCAACTAATAATCCTTCTATTACAACAATGGAAACAGACTTTAGAAGGTATTTACATATGCATACTAACATCACTATTTACAAATATACATATTTACAAATTATTTTCCAAAATAGAATCTTTTTTTATACCTATCCAGGGACGATATAGGTGACTTCTTCATGGGCCCATTATTCCATTAGTGTTGGAAGGAGTTACATAGCTTCCTATCTTTGAAAATGCCTCTGATAATGAATCTGAATATGAAATTGAATCCAAATAGCCACTAGATCCAATTATATGCCATCCAAGTAAGCTATCTCTCCTTTATGATACCCATCACTAACACTGTGTCCTGAGTATCTTTCTCTGAATACACTAGTACTTGTCCATCCTGGAACACAACTGCATATCCTTCATCTTCGAAAGTTGAAACTGAAAGTAAATTTACTTTCAAATTTGGAACATATATCATATGTTCTATTCCAAAAAATCCTCTTGACTCAAGCTGGAATCTTACATACCCAAATCCTCTTACTGCTTGACTGGTGTTAGTACTAGATCCCACATAACAATCTGTGTCAATTTCTAAGAATGTGAGAAATATTGATCTCATTCTTGTCATGTGACGAGATGAGCCACTATCCATGAACCATAACTCAATGTCTCCACACTGTTAATACCATCCATTAAGAATAATTCTTTTTCAAATCTCTCAACAAGACTATCAATTTTTGTTGAGGCTGCTACCTATCTTCTTGTAAGTTCCTTTACATCTTCATGGTTCTGCTTTGGACATAATTGTGGATGAAGTGTCTAACACTTATCTATCTGATGTCCACTAGTACCACAATGAGTGCAAAAATGTTTGTTCCCATTCTGGAACTGCAATCCTTTCTTGCCATTCCCCCTATTCTTCTATCTTAGGAAATGACCCTTGCCTATTGCCTCCTTCTTGGATGGATTCCTCTACAAGGATTGCCTCTTCAGTCTATCCTTTGTGCCAATATCACAAGTGGGAATTGTCTTAATTCCCTCCTTGGAATGCTCATCTCTTCTTGGAGATGATTTTCATTTGATGCCTTTCCTTGGGCTGGAAGGTTGTTCTGGTAGGACCTACTGCTTATGAAGGACCTTTTCATTTTAAGTTCTCCTTACTTCAGTTGTCTTAGAGAAGTCTAATCTTGATGGGGAGAATAAGAATATGATCAATTATCTTCCTTGTTTAGTATCTGTAAACCTTTTGTAGCAGACTTTGCCTTCTCTTCATGGAATTGTGCCAACATTTTGTCCTTGGTCTACAACTCACTTTCCAATTCATGAATGATACTCATTAGAAATTCCTCATGGGATACCAACTGGTCTTAAAGATCTTGTTTCTCATCCTCGAGATATTGCAAATGCATCCTCATTTTAGATTTCTCCTTCTGAATCTATTGGTTCATGTCCTTTTGAAGCCTTAATTTCATGAGAGATTTACTAATGTTTTTCTATGCAACAAAGAGATATTTTCTTCCAAACAAGGAGTCTTCAACCACCTTCACCAACTTGAGTCTTGGACCTTGTCACATTCACTTGCAAACATTTATTGAAACTAGATCCGATACCAACTTGATCCGAATATACTTAGATGCCAATTTATTCTTAAAGATACATGTTAAAATCTATCCTGATTCAGAATATTTCTTGATCGTCTTTGACATTTTTGCTTAACACGTGTGAATCTTTAACTCATCCAAAACTTCATGAAATGATGAATAATTTGCATAATAATGGGAGATAACACAAAAAAAAACTAAATAAAACAAGATGTTATGACTAAGTTCACCTCTCCTAGGCTACATCTCCGAGTCCCCTTTCAACAGTGAGACTACTCTTCATTAATTTCAAATGTCAAAAATTACAATGAAAATGAACTTACAAAAGCCAATATTGAATTCATTCTTCAATTCTACTACTAAATCCTAGAAACAAAGGTTACCATGGAATTCCTCTCGAAATTATGAGAAAAATGAGTATAAACTCGACTATATTCTGAACTAGCTCAAAATGACCCCCTTCTTCACGCAAAAAAATGCGCTCAAACTCTCATACAAGGAAATATGAACTAAGATCTTCATAGAAAAATATTAGCACAAAACAAACATCACCATCATGCTCCTCTCAGAAATTTGAGACAAACAAGTATAAACATGACTATGTTTGGACAAAGGGCTCAATGGCATGAAAAAAAAATGCGACACCATAACTAGGCACCTCTTGGCATGAAAATAGAGACATTGTACTGTACCCTGTTGTACCGTCCCATACCTTGCACTCTCTCTCACCTTGGAATCTGTGCCTGGTCTAAATAGCCTAGGTCGTCCAAATCGTGGCCCGACCTTCACACTAACGTCAACATCAATTTAAATTTGAATCCATTGGAACCTATAACAAGCGACGCCTTGGGCGTGTTGGTTAAGATGTTAGCATGTGAGGGAGGAGGTCACAGGTTCAAACCTGTGGACCTATCCCCCTTTGGCACTTTTTTGTAACTATATATTATATATATAGTATATATTTTGTTATATTTGGTGGCATGTGGTTTGAACCATTCACGAACTTTGGCACTCGATTATATTGGATTTGTAATAACCATGTGTTGGGGACTTAGCCCTCGGCCCTTTTTCCCATTGAATACACAACCATACAACTTAAATATAATGTTTTCCATGTGACTTATCAAGTCGTATGCTTTGGTATATTGGTAAGCCATCGTTGTTTCATGCATGAGGTCGAGGGTTCGATCATTGTTGACCCACCATAATTTTGGAATATAATAACCATAGAAGACCAATGGGAGACTGCCACATGGTAGTCCCTCATTGGTCCACCTGTCCTCCTCCTGTATGATCATGCCACATGTTGAAACCTAGTTGGATCGTGTATGCCTCATCATTTTACCAGTTAGATGTATAACCTACCATATGGTGCCTTGTGGTGCTTGCCACATCAACATCGTACAACATGTATGTATGTGCCACGTGGCACCTGCTTTTGACCTCTTGGCCATGTTTTTCCAAAACTTTAAAGAGTCGTATATTTCTCATACAACGTCTGTTTGAGGTGATTCTTGCGTTGCTGGAAATATCTCGTCAAGATCTACGCAATGAAGTCATTTTCAAGAGAATTTGAGTAATCAATTTTTGAGCATTTCTGGATCCTCCTGGACCTCTTTGAGCGTTCTGGATCCTCCTAGATTAGCTATGGCATGGGAATATGGCCCATTTTCATCATGGGGCTCTGAGGATATTGAGAGATATTGTCATCGGGGTACCAAATTTTGGTAGAGAGCACCATGAGGTGTGCACTGGGAAGTACACCAAGACTTTTTTTCCAAGCAGTGACAACAGAGTAGCAGGTATTCTTGATTTGATATATTATGATGTATGTGGTTCTATGTCTTCTGTATCTTTGAGTGTATATAAGTATTATGTTACTTTTATTTATGACTTCTCCATGAAGTCTTGGATTTTCTTTATGAAGACTAAAGGACATGTCTTCAAGTGGTTCCAAGAGTTCAAAGCTCTCGTGGAGAAATAGACATGTAAGAAAATCAAGGTGTTGAGGTCGGAAAATGAGGGTGAGTATACCTCCAATGAATTCAATGATTTTTTGGAAGAGAATTCATTAAAAGAGAGTTGACAGTTCCTTAAAACCCGCAACAGAATGGGGTTGTTGAAAGGAAGAACAAGGCCATAGTTGGTTTGCGAGATCCATGCTACATGATCAGGGGATACCACTCTTTCTTTGGGCTGAGGCATGCAACATTGCATTTTATCTGCAGAATTGGAGTCCACACAAAGTATTGGGGAACAAGACTCATGAGGAGGATTTCTCTAGGAATAAACCTGAGGTTGGGCACTTCAGGATATTTGGGTGCCTTCTAAGAAGAGGACAAAGCTAGAACCCACGACATAAAAGGGCATGTTTTTTTGGTATAGTGAGACGTCAAAGGCTTTCCGCACATACATTCCTTCCTTGAGGAAGACAATTGTGAGACAAGATGTGATATTTGAGGAGGATATAGCCTTTAGGAGGTCATGAGATGTTGAGTAGGGGGGGAAACAGGATCCTCAACTTCAGGTGATTTCACAACAGAGTACAATATCAGAGAGTTCGGGACCACCAGTTTTAGGGACGACTGGTTCACAGGTGATAGGGTCACAGATCACTGGTCTTTAGATTACTAGTTCTTGGGGTACAGGTCCCCAGTCTATTGGTTCTCAAACGACCACAAGATCATCTTCTTCGAGTGCTCAGTCTTTAGGTGATTGGGTTGAGGAGGAGGAGTCCCCTCCAAGGGAGGATACTTTAGAGAAGAGGAATCCAAAATGGATTTAAGACACTTTGAAGGAAGCTCATAGATTTATGGGGAATCCCAGGAACGCTGTTAGGGAGAGTAAACCTCCATAGAGATTTTGTAGCTATTTAGTTATGGTGAGAAACATCAGTGAGTCTGAGCCTTCCACTTTTGAGGAGGCAGTAGATCAATGAGTTTGGAAGGATTCCATGGTGTAAGAGTACAATTCCATCATGATGAATGATGTGTGAGAGGTTGTTCTGAGACCCAAGAGGAAGTCAGTGGTGACTTCCAGGTGGCTCTATAAAATCAAGCATGATGTAGATGGAAACATTGTGAAGTACAAGGATCGGTTTGTGGCTCGAGGGTTCTCACAGGTAGAGGGATTCAATTATGATGAGACCTTCGCTTTGGTTGCTAGATATACCGAGATCGGGACAGTGATCTCCATTGCAGTAAAGATGGGTTGGAAGATCCACCAGATGGATGTGAAGACCACATTTCTCAATGGTCTCATACAAGAGGAGGTGTACATTGAGCAACCATAGGGATTTGAGGTGAAAGGGAAAGAGTCTCATGTGTGTAGGTTGAAAAAGGAATTATATGGACTGAAGCAAGCTCCCAAAGCTTAGTATTCGAGGATTGATACCTACTTGCAGCAAAAGGGTTTCGAGAAGAGTGAAGTGGATCCCAAACTTTACTACATTGTGGTTGGCGACGAACCTATTATTCTTGTGCTTCATGTTGATGGTATTTTCATTACAAGGGCAGAGAGACTCATAGATGATTGCAAGAAAATTCTTGCTTTAGAGTTTGAGATGAAAGACATTGGATTGATGCATTATTTCTTGGGATTATAGGTTTGGTAGGAGCTAGGACATATTTTTCTGGGATAGGGAAAGTATGTTGTTGACATTCTGAAGAGATTTCAGATGGAGGATTGTAGGCCCATGTCCACACCCATGATTACCAATTGGAAAAAGCTCAATGATTATGAGTCCGAGTTGGTTGATCCCATGATTTATCGCTAGTTGATAGGCTCTTTGATGTATTTGGTCAACACTAGACCAATTATTTGTTTTGTTGTCAACACTCTTAGTCAGTTTATGGTGGATCCAAGGAGAGTGCATTGCGTGGAAACAAAGCATGTGCTCAGGTACCTATAGGGTACTGTGGATTATGGCTTGGAATATATGAGAGGGGATGAACTCATATTGATGAGCTGCACAAAGTTAGGTTGGGAAGGATGTGTTGTTGATAAGAAAAGTACTTCAGGGTGTTGTTTCAGATTGGGCTTGAAAGTTGTGTCTTGGTTCAGTCGAAAACAAAATTCAGTGGCACGAAGTTGTGTTGAGGTTGAATACATGGCAGCTAGTCAGGCTAGTTGTGAGGCCATATGGATTTGCAAGTTATTGGTTGGGATATTTGGTGTGCAGTTGAGGCCCACAATGATTTATTATGACAATCATAGTTGCAAAAAACTCTATGAGAATCCAATTTTTCATGACAGGTATAAACACATCGAGATTATATATCACTTCATCCGAGACTATGTTCAAAGAGGGGCAGTTGAGCTTCAGTTCATATGCAGGTAGCAAACATCCTCATTAAGGCTTTGGGAAGAGTCAAGTTTGTACCCTTCAGAGATAAGATGGGAGTGGTGAGGAGCACTTTCCTTGGTAAGGGGGAGTGTTAAAAAGTGTACCTTGGGCACGTGTTTCTCACATAGCCTAGGTGCCTAGTATGTGGGAAAGTGTCCAATGTGGTCCCTAGTACATTTACTTTATGAGATATAAAGTTAAAAGTGACATTGAGAATATTTCATGAAAAGGGTGACTTAAGAGGCATTAAATCACCAATGTTGATCTTGATGGCCCAAGATTAAATCTCAGCCATTAGATCAAGTGAATCTTCATTGGGCTTATCAAATGGATATATAGGGATTGAGGCACCCCATTAAGTCATTCATGAGCATTGAATGAGGAGAGAGACCAAGAGAGAAGAACAGAGAAAAGAGGGGTAATTTTACAGTTAAGGCACAAATTCCAAGGCAAAGTGATGGCATGCAAATCGAGGAGTGAATTACAACATTAGAGAAGGTTGTACTGTGCGGATTGGAGAAAGTCGTATAGTTGAGAGTGGGCACAGAAATCGAGGGTGTTTGTTGCATGATTTTCGAGGCATTTTTGGTGCAAAAATCGAGGCAACCAACAAGCACAATTTTTGGGGAATTTATTACAGCCAACATGCACCATTTTCGAGGCACATTATACAACATTTATTGTTGTAGCAGTCGTACACTGTATGGATTTATAGGCACAAAAATAGAGGAGTTGTTTGGGCATGATTTTCAAGGTTGTGTGGGTTGGCACAAATTTCGAGATAACTCTGAAATTAATGTTGTTACATTCTGTTGTACAAATAATTTCGCTGAGCTCTGAAATAATAAAAAAATATCCTCTCTCACTAGTTTTCCCCTTGCTAGTTTTTCCACGGTCAATTTGACCAAAACTTTCTATGCTAAAATTTCTGGGTGTGTGCATTTATTTTCGGTTCAGTTTGCTATGGAAGGACTCTTGTGTTTCCAATTATATTTTTTTTGTTTACGCTAATGCATTTTCAGCAGAGAATTAAATGTGGTTTGGGCATTAAACAACGAAATTTATTGAGACTTGAAACTGGGTTGGGGTCTGAGAAAAAATTTACAAATATATGTTAGCATTTTAGCTTTCATTTTTTGATATTCTTCAATAAATTTATCTTTTTCCTTGATTTCTTCATTTTGTGTTGAAAAAGTTTTCTTCAGCTTGTCAATTTCAACTTATTTGAGATTCAAATCTGCTAATGATTTTGACGATCCTGTAGTTGGATCTGTTGATTATGTTTCCTGTAATAAAGTAGATCCTCCTTTCAGAGCCTCAATTTGTTTGATATACAAATCAATTTGTTATTCCATTTGAATCATTTTCTTCAAAAGTTGTACTTTTATGCCTGGAATCACTGTAGTTTTGGGGTCTATACATGATCAATTTCTAGGATCTTAAACCTTTTCTTCAATACCTGGATTTCTGTATCATCTGTTTTTATTAGTGCTTGTATATATGCTTCATCTCTTGGATTTGCTCGTAGGTCCACTACCCACTCTTCCAACTCTTATACTCTTATTTGTTTGGTTCTATTGGCCAATTTCTCATTTTTGAGTTGGGTTTTGAGTTTTTCATTTATGATTTGAAGATTTTTTATTCCAAGATTTGTTATCATGACATATATATTTATCATTTTTGCAGTTTGTCTATACAAGTCAAATTTATCCAGTGGATGAACTGCATTAAGATCAATAGAAATGTTTGTCACCTTCTTTTGTTCCTTTGGCTCCATAATTTCTATATTTAATCTTCCTTTCTCATAATCCACAACTGATATCATCTTGGTCTAAGATGCATCATGGTTGAAGATTTTATGAATAATATTATTTTTAATCTTTGCACCTGTATTCTTGATTACCATGAAATGATGAACATGGTCGATCTGCTTTGCTTGATCAATAATCCTTTATTATGTTTCACTTAGACTCTCTATACTCTTAGGCTTCTCTAATGATGTTATTTCTACAGTCACAACATGGCCTTTTTTCATTGGTATTATTTCTTCCTGTAACTCTGGATCTTATTCTTCATCAAGTGCTTCCAATTTATGTCTTTTGGATAACCCTTCTTCTGTTGTCCCGAATCCTTTGAAGTTGATTCTTTAGTATTTCTTTTATATGTCTTCTCAAACTAATGAGGAGTTTGTGTAACTAGAGAATTCAAAAGTTGCTCTGGAACCTTGTTGTGAATTTGAAAAATACTTTTTACCTCCTCCCAGCTACCTTGGTTTTCCAACAGCTCTACATGTGCTTTATGATGATGTTGATAAAGGAGTTTTCCCATGTGAGATCACTTTTGAGGAAATCATAGAATGTGGATCGTATTTCCATGGCTCTCCCTGTGGAAATCCCATAGCTAAAAGAATATTTTTTGTCACCTTCAATGCTAATATGGCATTGACAATAAAAGGTCCTACTTCTTTCTTTAATTTAAATCTAGTCGTGTATTTCCTTGATAGAAAATGAATATTATTAGAATTCAATCTTTGTCTAATGAACTCTAGTGCAAAGATTATGGGAGTTAAGAAAGTGGGTAGAAGAAAAGGTCAAAGCTCAGAGCTATAAACTTTGATTTCAGTGAAGTTCTCAAAGATGTACCAATCTCCCACTCTCTTATCTGGTTTCAACTGTAATAATTTATTGCATTTAGGGAAGATTCTAGGGGGAACTTCATTATATATGATCTGATAAGCTTTAGACATAAATTGTTCAATATATTCTGAAAATCCAACATTCAAGGGCTTCTTCCTGATCAGTAAGGTCCAATGGATGACTGAAGTTGGGTTACCAATCTCATCTTCAACTTTTAATCCACAATGTGTAAAGTGATAGGCTTGAGAAAATAAAAATAGATGAACAAGGTAAGATTGGTACCTAAGACTTATAAGAGACTCAAATTCTGACAGTTGATAATGGATCTGATTAGCTAGGAATTGGGAATAATTGAATTTTGTCATTGGTTTGGTCGTAATTGGACAAATTGATATCATAATTCCCAACCCAAACTTATCAACCATCAAATTGTTATCCTTTCCCAAAATTACAGAGACAATATAAATGTTTTTTTGTGAAATTTCAGGAAACAAACTGGATTAATAGTAAAATTGTTTGTGGGGACATCATGCTTTTTGCACACATATGATTGTAATAGGGTAACCCTTTCTTTAGGCTTTAATTCTCCGAAGCTTTTATCTGATACAAACTCATTTAATGCTTCATTGTTACGGTTTAATGGCCACCTCAACATTTCAACAATAGATTGGGGGGTCAGTTTGATGAGCACAGACCCATCTGTGGAAATTATGGCTCTTTTAGTGGAAATGTAGTTTGAGGCGCATCGACCACGAAAAGTCATACACTTGGGGAACCAAAAGCTTTGCTAAATAGGATTCCCAGGCGTGGTAGTGGTCAACTCGATCCCTGAAATTCTGGTTAGCCTGTTGGTGTAACTCAAGAGCATCAAACAATAGGAAAGGATCACATATATCCTTGTTTTTATGGACCAAATATTCATCCTTGACCATTAAAATTTTCTTAGTTTTAGGGGCTTAGTAAATTCCATTTTAAATAATGACAACAGGAAGAGTTAAGCGAATCTGAATTACCCGTTGAGAGACTTGGTTGGAAAAATATTCGGACTGGAATGACAATGGTGAATGGCGTTGGAGTTTTTTACTCGGTGCTCGGGCTCTCAGTTAATCAAAATAAACCAACAATTTTACCTTTGTCCCCTTTTAAAAAACAAATAAATATGTGGCGGTTTTTTATTGGGGAAAGATTTGTTTAAAAATAAATTTGACTTTTACCTTTTTATCGTGTGTTGACGTCATAGAAGACATGTGTCAATCCCATGCCAATTGCGTGGGGGTCGGGCATGGTTAGCTTAACCACAGGCTGGGGGGGCCACAGTCGACGGATGTGTGACATGTCAAAAGTGTTTTAACTCAGATTGAGTTTTGCAACACCCCTCCCTTTTGTTATCCATCGAGTATGCGGGGGAGTTGCAATCGATTGTGAGTCGTCAATCTGAAAGTCAGGGCACGATATGCAAATAAACATACGTTTTATTAATAAAACCATATAATAAAGTTTATATAACATAAATTTATTATTAAAGTTTTGGAATAAATATTAATTTAACCAAAACTAAATGTTAATTTTAAATATTTAAATAATATCTAAATAAAACACACGATTATGGAGTAAAAATTAAAAAAAATTAATCCTATTTAAAAAAAATTGTTCAAATTTCATTTACCTAGGTATATAGAGAAACTAAACCAAAGAAGACTTAAGAACCTAAAATTGTATTTCTAACTTTTCATGAGAATGTTAGCCATGTTACAACATCTCCCAAAATTTCGATGATAAATTGGGAAGGTGGACCCAAATAGGGGATAAAGAGATTTCCTTTGTTTGGTTGAAAAGAGGGGACCTCCAATTATTGGGATTAGGCCCCATGATTCCATGAAGTATGGCCTAGAGTAGAATATCTAATCACAATCATATTTGGTCTAGAATAGAAGCAAAAAAAGAGAGTTGTCCTTGATCCTAGTCATCCAAGATTCTAAAATCAATTTATCAATTGGTGAGGGGGTGAGGCCAGAATCTAGTAAACTTACTAACCAAGTAAATACATAAAAGGGAGGAGGTATTTCTTGTGGATTATGGACTAAGGATAGGTAGTGTGGAGATGATTTCCACCTTCGTGTCAGTTGATGCTCTTAACAGACCAAATTTTTTAAGCCTCACCAATTGCATCTTACTATTCTTTATAACTTAAGCTTTTGATGTGAATAGTGCTCTCAAATAATTTTAAGCTCTTTGATGGGTTTGCAATGAACGACTCTATTAATCGAAGTGCATATAAATGTTAGGGGTGCTTTATTGAATTATTAACTAATGGTATTAACTATGATATTGATGTGTTCTCATTAATGATACTAACTTGACATCTTCTTGTGTTAAACATGAATGAAATCTATGATTATCTAGATCTACATGGATGGTTCATTATGGGTGTTGCTTGCTCTTTGGGTCTTATTGCTTCATTAATCTGATTTGATTGACAATTGGGATGATCCTTGTTTGTTCCTTCATGTAATCCTCCTTTTTCTTTAGGTAAGGTTGGTTGATTAGTTAGATAATGGTTTTACTCAAGGGATGTAATGATTCTCTTATTTGGCTAAGCACGAGTTTGTGTCCATGGTGTTGTTTCATCAATGATTGACATGTCTCCTTGTTGAACTTGCTTTGGTTATGAGTGGGTTGTGTGAAGTTTCAATTGGGTCAATTTTATTTAGTTGTTCCTACGAGTTTAGGTGCATCATTCTAGAAGTCATTGGTTTTCACTAGAAGATTAGATAAGCCAACATTCTTTTTCTTGTTTCATCTTGTCTCTTTTGTTAAAATTACATTTGTCATTGAATGGTTAATGATTGCTTCACTCCTTACCTTTGATCATTGATTATTTGCAATTGAATGATGATGACTATTGAAAGTACTCAATAATTTCCTACTTAATATTGCTTCATGTGCATGGATGTTTTCTATCTATACTCACTCTCAAGGAACACAAAGGTAAATGATGACTACACATCTCACCTTAAATGCACTCTTACACAATTATTTAATGCACTTGTTTCGATCATTGATGTATTGTTTAGACTTGAATGCTTACAACTAAATGGTTGCTTGATCTCTACTTTGAGTTTAGCTTGATGATCTTTGAATCTCCTTCAACTGCCTTAAGTAGTGTTGAAGCGATAATTTCAAAATCCCATTACTCATGAAGACCTTATCAAAGTGACCTTATTGATATTGTGATAGATTTCTTGTGGTGTTTTCCTTTACTTGTCAATGGAGGACCCATGAATGGTTTATATCGATGACATGGAAATTGTGTGCATGAAGTAGTAAGAATGTCGTGCTTAAAATCAATTGCACAATAATCAAAGCATAGATTAACTTGCATTATAATCAAGGGGATCTTCTTGGTTATGTTACATAAAGAGTTATTCATCCCACTAATTCTAAGTTCTTCGTCATTGATGGTTGGCACATGCATCACTAGTACAAGATTATCACTGCTTCTGTGCGGATAATATTTAATGCATAGCTTCCTTTATTACATCTTCATCATATTTCATTGATTGTTGCATATGAGATATTGTGGGTTAATGCTTGAGCCTAATTAATGAGCCAACAAATTTGTTACTATGAAACTTGTTCAATGGAAACAGTTGATTAATGAGGTTTGAAAGCATAGGAAAAGTAAAAAATGAGGGAATTTGAGTGGTGAAAGGGTGCGACAATGAATTTGTTTTAGTGATTAGTGGTCCACCTAGCTAATGTAATAATGGTTTGTGGAAAAGAGTGTGTGGCGTCATAAAATTGACAGGAGCTCCTTGTAGCCTTTGACACAATAACAAAGAGAAGATAAAGTGTGGAACAAATCAGAAATAAGGAGATCCAAATGGTAAAAGGATGTGGTGTTAGATTTGTTTCAACTACTAACTATCCACCTTATTATATGTGGTGTTTCTTCTTAGAGATAAACATATATTGACGTAAACAAGATAAAGAAGTAGATGGTCTGGGTAGAGAAAGATACTCCCAAAAATTTAATTGAGGATTTGATTGGTGAACAATTCTTCTTATCATTATGAACCACCCATAATGCCAATCACACATCTACACAGTTGCACACTTTTCAAAAAGTGTGTGAGTAATGTATGAATCAATAAATCACCTTTTAGGTATCCCCATGCTCCTAGTGAAGTCACTAAGCTTACAAAGGCCTCCATGCATCACAATATAATACTGGTAAACAAACAAAGATGGACTAAATTGAATCATTGATACAATAATTGAATGTTTTGAAAGAGAAAGGAGGTGTCAAAAAAATTGCACAAAATATCCAACTCATAACTCAGTATCTTATAAGTTACAGATCATTTATGAAGACTGGCAAAAACATGGATAAATGCATTGCCATCCAGGAAGCCTCCAATCAAGCCAGGAAGCTCTAGAGATCCTGAGATGAATCAAAATGACAGTGACTCCTTCTTGCATAGGGAATCACTGCTTAGACCTACTAGGCATAGTTTTTCACTTCAACAAACCCTCAAATGTAACATTAGCTTTCCTAGTAATGCATTTGGCCTCTAAAGATCCCATTGCAAATAAAAAACACATCGATGAGCTAAACACACTCGGTGAAGTGATGTAGCGACAAAATGAAGCAAGAAATAACACATTATACCTTTTGTTACAACAAAACATAGCACCCCCACATGATATAAAGTCCTAAGCATCAATGGGGCTAATTTTTTGCACTCAAAAAGGATACCCATTGTCACCATAGTAGCTCTTCCTCGCACTTTTGGTTGGCTCCTATCCACCCCAAAGGAAGCTCAAGGTGATTTTGTGAAGAGTTATTCTAAGCAAAACAAATGGTAGTAGTATAGTGAAAAATGAGTGGTGTGAGAAATGAGTGTGAAGGTAGAAACCCTAAGACCAAGTGCCAATCCATATATGGGATAAATGGAGTCAAAGTGGTATGAATCGAAGAGGGTGAGTGCTTGAATATGTAAGGTTAATAGGGGCTACAACGGATGGCACAAATCAATGTTTACTTGTTGAAATTTATGTAGAAAACTAAGTCAACCTTGGAGCTAAGATTGCTAATCTAAAACAATTTGTTATATTATCCCTAGCAACAACCTAGTTGTTAGATGCAAGTTTAATGAAACAATGATGAATATAAGAGGGATCAATTCCCCACTTTACATTATCCAAATGACGCATGGTTCATTGCAAGGCCTTCATATAAATGCTACAAAGATCTTCTACAATAAATAAACAACGTATGAGGAAAATTGCACACATAAAAGGCCTCACAATAGATAGATGCAATACCTCCAATCTTTCATTAAGCTTTCTAAAATGATGTATAATGTAGCCCAAGGGGAGAGCTCCTCAATCCCCAAATTCTCAACCATGCCAAATTTGAGAGAGGGAAAACCCTTATATAGGTTTGAACAAACTCCTCACTAAAATTAGCAGTGAATTGTTGAGATCCATATTTTTCTCCTTAAAAAAAATAAATAATTATCATTTTCTCCCACAATATATATATATATATATATATATATATATATATATATATATATATATATATATCATTGCTCTCATGTAAATCATGTAAACCACTCCATGACACAAATCCAGTGATAAAATAATGAAGTCATTTATGCCCAACTTCCAAAAATAAAATAAGAATGTGACAACCTCCTCAAAGCAGTGATCTAAATTGGACAAGTGCTCCAACGATCTCCATAAAGTTCCCATTGGACAAGTGCTCCAACGATCTCCATAAAGTTCCCACTAGATGCATGCATAAGTAATAAATAATCCATGTGCATATGTAATAAATAATCCATGTGGTTATTAAAGGTAAAACATGCCACCAAATATAGCATAAAGTAGATCAAAACATCTAGAAAAGTGAAGTGGAATATCATAAAGGGTAACTACTTAGCCGATTTTAATATGAATGCAATGCTTATATAATGAATCATGAGATTGGGTATGAGAATGATGAAGTCATTATCTCATGGGAGCAACACCAACAAATTTATACACCATTTATAAAATGATGGCACAACCTCCTCCAAAACCATTTCCATACTACTCCATGTGGCATATTCAACAAAGGGAAGGACACTTATATACATTTACTTTGCAAATTTACTTTCATATGCAGAGGGGGTGACTTAATCTAGCTAACCTATAAACATGGATTTGATGAATAAAAACAACTTCATAATGTGTGGATCACATGAGGACCCATGACTCCATGATAAACAATGATTTCAGATTAAAAAAAATCTCCCCCACATGTGTGTTGTACAGAAACATAATAATCGTTGACCCAAAAGCAGCGCCATCATGTCCAACTCTTCTTATACTAGATAAGCAAAATATGATATTATCTCACAAATTCGGCTAACCCGTGAAAGGGACAACTCAACCCACAATAAAATATTACTTGTTTTGCCTCCACATATGTGTCATAGACTTGATATCATGGCCTCCTTTCACTATACTCGTGGACACAAATAAAATATAACCGCATTGGTGAATGAAGGGGGCAACCCACCTGGCATGAAATATATTTTAATTCACCTTAACATATGTGTCAATACCATAGTATAAGGTAAGGGGTCAACACATGAGGTAAAAAAAGGGGATGGCCCCATCATACAAAACATTATAAAGTGTCTCCACATGTGTGTTATAACATAGCCTTGCTTCAATGAAGATATGATCCGTGTAGAAGTGAGTGGCATCATAATAATAATGTTGCATCCACATATGTGCCAAGGAGTATACCACATAAAGGTTTTGTACCATGAGAAGTGGTATCTCCTAGTAAACCCCACCATAAGCCAAAATTGAGTGTTACCATGAACAATATAATTATGAATCACCTACCAATGATATACCATAGCACCAAAGAGCGTTTCACAACTATCAATCAAGGTCTTGAGCAAAATCATAAACTCCTAACCCCAAAATTGCATCAACCAAAGATATGCAACCATGAAGAGGGAACCAAATAGCAAGCTCAGTCACCATCCAATCAAGGAGAAGTGAGACTCTCCCAACAAAAGATCTCCATCAAATGATGTAATTCCATGAAGAGAGAGATATTCATAAAGATGAATCCCCCCAAGTCGATCCAAAAGCTCCAAGGAACCAACATCAAATCTCCATCAATGTGATGAAAATCACAAGGTGGATCCTCATACAATATGAGGTGCAACACCTCCCAAGGCTAAAACACACTAGTGAGACAATTGTAGTAGTAAAGTGAATGGTAAAGATAGTAGACTTGTTTCCTAGGAAGCCAAGTGATGTATTTTTCTCGGTGAAACTCTATCATATCCCTCTGAGAGTTAAAAATGCATTGGGAGGCTGAAGAATCATATAGGGTAAATCAAGTCATTTAGGGTAGCTCAAGAGTGACCTAAGGTAGTTGCGTAGTCATGAAATTGAAAGTCCAAGAGAGCCACAAACTAAACTATAAATAGAACCATTGCATTTAATCAAATGGTTCTCTTTTTGGCCTTGTAAGCTATAGTTATATTCTAATAAAGATACTAATGTTAGCTACTGTGTTTATACTCTTTTCAAGTTGTGTCTCGTCTTGAAAATGTTCTCTCATTTCCCAATTCTCTTAGGTCTCGTGGGCATTAAAATTATAACCTATGGGACTATTATCATGTTATGGTGTTCATTTTCACTTATATTATGCTTGCTAATCCCTGATATGAAATAGGGAGCTTCTTGATAACTTGGGGCCGTCATGGATTGATTAAGATCTCTAATTATGCATGTACTTTATCTGATGGACTATTCTCCATATTGTTGTATGTTTAATCATGTTTGTTTCATCTTGATTACTTATTGGTTTTGTGAAAAGGAAGTGTTCTCAACAATTAGATCATTTCAATTAGGGAGGGTTCAATTTAGGTTCATTTTTTTATAAAAGCGAGACTCTTCTTCGTGCTATCGATTACATTTCTAAATCTTGTTCTTTTCTCCTTGAATTATAACTTATTTATATTTATTTAGCATATTTCATTTATCGCAGCCACTCCATATTCATTTATATATGTGCACTTCTACATTCATTAATTTAGATTAGATTAGATAAAGAGCATAATAGAACATCTTACCTTGCATGCAACAATTGGGCCAAACATGGAGAGCTTGCCATTTCAACAGAGAAAGGTCTAATTTGGCCCTTTTGCTAGGTAACCCTATGAGGTTGACAAGGGTCATTTACTTGCGTCGACATTTTGGTGCTAAAAGGAGGGGAGGATGGCAAGCCAACCCATATTAGTTCCATTCTTTATGTTTGGCATTCATAGCTCATGGATCTACCCTAGATTCCTATGTGGTAAAACAATGTTTCCTTGTGTATCTAGAGACCTTTACATGACATCCCAACAAGGCACTGTTGAGTAGATTTCTTGCCAAAGTTCAATGGTAAAGGTGGCATACCCACATTAGATAATATTCAAATTTATGAAAGTAGAATTCACTTAAAAGACATTGTTGAAGAAGAAGTTGAGTACAAGCTGTTTTCCTTCACCTTGTAAGGAAGAATCCAAGACTAGTCAATGGCTCTACCAAACCAATCAATTCAGAATTGGAAGCATTTCAAGAAAGTTTTTAAAGCTACTCATGGTAGTTATCAATTGGTAGAATTGTAAGAGGAATTGGATGAAATGTGCAAGGAATATGAATTCATTCTAGATTTTAATATGAGGTTTCAATGGGATGTATTATTAGCCTTGAGAAATACGTAGGCCTTCATCAAAAGTGATTTATGAGTGGTACTTGTGTTCTCTCCCCATATAAGTAGTTGCAGATTTATTATCAGCACATGAAGAAACTCAACAAGTTAAAGGGGACTCTCAGGTGTATCCTTCACCTATGCATTTCTTGAACTCTCATTGATAACATTCAATATGAAGCTAACAGATTTTGACATAGTTGAAACTGAAATAGAATATTTCGTTAAAGACGTGTCCTAACAAGGAATGAATGATGAAGAAGGCACCAATCTACGTAATAGTCTTAATCAAAAACCTTATCATAATGAGTGTTCAACATCGATGGAATATGTTTCAGAAGATGATCCTCTCGTTAAATTGAAAGATGAAGAATGTAGCATACAATTCCATGATGTTTCTTATATAGAGCAAAAGGAATGTTTGGAGTTGCCAGAGTTTCTTTTCTCGGACACTGACGTATCACAAGACCTAAAGTTCCCTGTACTATAATTTTTGGCTCTTTAGAGAAGGCCAACCTTTCTACAACAATGGTGTCATGCGACGTACCACCCATATATGATACAGATGATGATGCCCAAGAGAAAGAAGAGAAGATTATAGACACTTCCCTCTTGCTCTTTGACGATACTTCTTCTGAAGAAAGGCTTGAATATGACATTATTGAATCTCCATTTGATGATCTGATTTTTTTTAATGAAATCGATATCATTTGCATTAAAATAAAGTTGTCTGCATTGTACGAGTTAACACAAATAAAAAAAGGAGACTCTGACATTGGTGCTTCAAAAAGACCCAAAACTTCAAAAAAGTTGCCTACTAGCTAAGTAGTTCTTACAATTCTGTCGATATAACTGAAAAGTTTAGAGCTATAAATCCTAATAGAATGACCCAACAACAAAAATACCTTACATAACATTAAAAAAAACTGAACTTTAGAAGAAAACATGCTCACCAAGGGCGCTTCTTGCTTGGTGTTAGGTTAGGTTGAGCTCCAGGGCTGCATGCCATGTCTCCATGAACCCACTGTATTGTTTCTTCATCTTTTGTCGTTGCTTTGACAGACCTAATATAAATCTTTGGAAAGGAAGCCAAAAAGTGGGAGCTCCTAGCAAGACCTAAGAGTAGTTCATAAAGCATGTTGTGAATTGCAACCAATTTTTCAATTCGCTTGCTTTGGCTAGACACTATTGCTACTAACTCTGCAATCCTAGCTCTCTAAGAATCAAGATGAGAGGTCATCTTGCAACTAAAATGCTAAAGTCCTACCTGAAGGTCCTCGATTTGACAAGCATTCCTCCTCCAAGCCTGACAAAGACCAGAAAATTCACATGGGATGCATCGAATGGAGTGTTTATGATCCTCCATATTGAAGGCAACCGTGAAGGGGGAATCAAATCCAATACCTAGGGAAGAGCCAAATGAATTCTAAATTAAAGGAAATCGAAGAGAATGCCGCCCATTAAACCATAAACAAATTAAAATTTTGCTAATACTCATAAACATAATCATGTCGGGCCCAAATCGTTGAGCCTTATCCAGTCTAGGAGGTGGAGTACGCCACAGAGATTTGAAGGACCTTACCAGGCTGGCTGATGGAGGACTTAAGCAAAAACAAAAGGCCCACCATTTACAAAAGGAGTTGATATTAATACCCCTTTCATCTACCTTAATGCACAATGCTACTTGTCCTTCACCTTTGAATGCATGCCAATTCTAATGTTTGATTGATGATGATTCAAGAGAGATAAACGAAAGAAGGAACCCCCCCATTTAGGCTTAGCATTCCACAGTTTAGAGAAACTCCTTTATTTTCCATGGATTCTGCCAGGTTATTAAAGGCTTGAAGCACTAGGTAGAATTCAAATAGACACAACACTTCTTCAAACCCCTTGAATTCTTTGGATCACTCTGGAGAGGCTTGTATTCTGAAAAGAGAGATGATTTCACATTTGGAGAATTTTGATTGAAGAGTCTCCAACCCTTTGTTTGAGAATGGTAATTCAGGAGTAATTTATATTTTCATAATTTTTCTCTTGTTCTAGCAAGCTTATTTAATTTACAGGGGGGAGACACACTCCCACATTTTAGAAACTTCAAGGACAATTCCATATTATATCACTAATAACCTGAACAACCACAGTGTATACATCAAACTTGTTCCTAATGATAAGACATCCCAGTCTCGTTCATTGAGTTTGTCTGACAGAAAGAACTATCAATACTACCTAGACTGTTAACTGCATAGTAAGCTACTCTATCTACTGTTGAAAATCCTACAGTTCCTTCCTAGTATTTACATAAGCTTCAGATTCTAAAACAGACAGCTCAAAGAAACCCAATATTACTCAAAGAGCATCCAACTATGAATCCCCTTCATAAACTACTAGCTCTGTTGGTTTGCAGATATATTGTCAGTTTTGCATATCAATCCTTTTCCCTCTTCTTCTCAGGCTAGATGTGGGCAAACTGAACTTGATCAAATAAGCTTAGTGAGCTTTTCGCTTCCTTTACCAAAGGCTTATTTCTTCCATAAGCAGTTGTGCGATTACCTTAAAGGGTCTCAATTCAAATCACCCAGTAAAATGTTAGCCTACGGTTGCCTACTAACATTCTGGTTCCAGTATAACCTCGAACAAATTTTAATCATTCGCGGCCTCCCTTTTTTTATTCTTATTTTCTAGACTCTCACCAATATTCTGAACTTTGGCTCATTGTTTGAAGGAAATATCTAGCTACCTTCCTTGTCACATATATGCCTACCACCCTTTGCAGATCTAGGACTCTTCTTAAGGTTCCGTGAAAGCACTAGGAATTCCACATTTATAATAGAGAACTAAGGTTTGTCTGCTTACAGTTTGCATTCACAAAAATAACCTCCTGTGGGATTTTCAATCAACATATTGATACATAGAGTGCAGATATTTTCGACATAACAAGGGGATCTCAAGTAATATTCACCATTGTTCTTTTCCAGATAATGCAAACCCTCGGCTTATGCCATTATGCATCAACTCTCGAGGAGAATCCAAATAAATGAATTACTTTTAAATGATGTCAATGTTGCCCCCTATGAAAATGCATGGTTCTTTTTGTATTTTCATAAGCCTTTCATCCCTCGCCAAGCACAAAAGAAGACCTTTGGACAGTTATGGGTTGATGGAGGTTTATCCAGGACTGCAGTGATGGATGATATGAGCATCAAGGAAGCCACAGAACAGGAAATCCCTACACATGGAGGTCAAAAGCATGAAGGATAGAAAACGCCCTATCTCAAAGGATGCCTAGAACATGATAGGTGACAAAGGAAAGAGCTAATACAGGAACACCCTAGTTTGGAGCACTGTTTTGGTCAAAGGCAGTCATTAAATGAGTGTCCCACCCCAAGGGAACATTTAAGTTGCTTGATCATTAGTCTACCTGCTTGTACAGGGACGTTGTGGGCAATAAGCCATTAAAAGAAAGATAAAGTGATTTTAAGGGGCATAACACATTATCCAAGGCACATTTCACGTATTTGGAGGCATGTTTCATCATTGAGACATTTGGGCAAAGACACTTGATAGCTTAGTTGGTACAAGGCATGTTTTACATATTTGGAGGAGTGTTCTTGCATAAGGAAGTGCCATGTAGCATGATGAACATGGTCTAAGCCGCTAAGCGAATAATCAATGCATACTCTAAACGAGTAGAATGATGACAAGTAGCAAATGGAGCTATGCGATGGTCCCAAGACAAATTTGACCTATACACCAAGAGGGACTAAATGAGAACATCATTATCACATCATGTGCATGCTAGAAGAGGAGCACTAGGTTTCATGAGAGCCCTAAGGGGAGTGCTAGGGTTTAAAGTGCCCTAAATGCATGAAAGGAGGCCTTCGGGAGGTGCACCCTAGGTAGTAGAAGACATTCCATGGATCAAAATATTATTTTCACTCCTTGAAACCCTAGGTGGATGAAGCCCTAATTTTGGTGGAGAAATGTATAAATAGAGGAAAGATTCATTTGCTAGAGGCATGGTTGGAAGTGTGGGAGTTCCCATCCAAGTTTAGTTGAAGATCTTTTGCAAGGAAGAAGTACAGGGGAATTTCAGTATGAGGTTCTTCATCTTTCTTTTGTTTTCTTGGGTTGATTTGATAGCTGGAAATTACTAGTACAGATCTGCTAGAATATTCTTTGTAGAAGGGCAGTTTTGCTCCCATAAGAAGATGCTAGGGTTGAGGTGAAACCCTCACTTTGTGTTGCTGTAATCAATGTGTTCATTAAAGGATTATTGCTGCTGTAATGTCACGGTTAGGGTAGTTCACTCTATTTTGAGGGCTGCCCTATTTAGGATTGAATGTTAAGTGTGGCACATTGCAGGCCCTCTTGATCTTTGGCTGATGGTGAAATCACACTTGAAAAATGATATATTGTTGGCTGCTCTTTCTATAAAGAAGGCTTCCTACTGTTGTCTACATCATTTATGATTTCATTTGTGACTGTCCTTAAATTAATCATGGTTGCATGGTATTACTGGCTGATTAGTGCAGATCTGGGAGGTAACAGTCAATAAGCAAATAATGCACAGTTAAATACATTGAAAAGGGAAGCCATAGTGGCATGTCAATACCCAATAAAAAAATATGCAAAAGATATTTTTAATAGTACAAAAGCGAAAATTCTTTACATCTATAAGCCTGTATTTGCGAAGTTGCAACACATCTCCCACAATATTAAAATCAGCCAACCTGTAGCCTCCTCCAAGTTACCGCACCTCACGAGTCAAAACTTTCATGTTATAGCTCCAATTTCAGCGTTCCAGTAACAATGTGTTTCTTCCTAGAAAGGAAAGCATAGCTAATGCTGCATAATAATATTGAAGATAAGCTGTGTCCACCAATGTCCATTTCCATCTTTTACTGCCCCTCAATCTATTAGACATTCCTCAGAAGTGATATAAGAAGAATAACTTTAAAATCTTGGTAAATAGATAGCATGGTCAAAATATGCCGAAAAGAAGAGCCACGGTGTGTCAATGCAAAAAGACATGCATAGCCACAACAGATTTCACTTGATGGAGACATTCTACAAGAACTAATTTAAACAAGCAATTTGGAGAGATCCACGCCAAATAAATAAATAAAACTCCATGATACAAAAGATGCAATGAACTGACACAAAAGGAAAAAGCTAACATGTTTGATGCAAATCACAATGCAAGGATATTTCAAGCCATTGTCCTGCAAAAGTTGCACTTTTTCCATTCTATTTCCAGAATTAGCATAGCCATGGTTATAACTGAGCTAATTATGGAAATATAATGGAGAAAGTGCAACTTTTGCAGGACAATAGCTTGAAAAGCAACTAAGCAATAAAAAAGAATACCACATAAGGATCAGATATTTTGCCTCTGGTTTGATCCTTGTAACTGCAATACAATGTTGACTTTCAACTTTGACAGAATGAGCACATCCACGGTTTATTAGTGTATTTGATAAAAAAATTCTTTACCAGAACCCTCCATGGAACATCACGTAAGGCCATTGTTTATTTATACAAGTCCACTTTAAAGATAAGATATTATATTCTCATTTTTATTTCACCCCTTTTGGAATAGACCCTGAAACTGTACCTATAACCAGGCATACCAAAATCCTTGTTCTCAAAAGATACGAGAAAAAATAGCACACAAATTCAAGTAAAAATAAAATAAATACATAGATGTACAGATGGGGTCCAATCAGAGCAGCACATGATAATGTCGTTCCAAGTGGTACTAATAAGAATGACCAAAACTTATATTCAACACGTGAGAAAATTTTATAATGATACAACCATGTCAAAGTCAAAAAAATACTTGATGAAAGCAATCATCTGACAGAAATCAAAATTTCTACTCTCAATCACTATTTCAAATTCATTTGAGCCATGTATTTTCTTCCAATATCCTACCTTTACATATAGGAATGATATCAAGAATTTCCTTCATTCTTCCCAACAAAAAATTTCTACCCACATCAAAAAGCAATTAATTTCCTGTGCCCGTCAATAATGAGAGAATCAGTGCCTGAATGGCTTTCACCCTCATGATCATGGAAAACATATGTCAGAATACCTACCAGGCACAGAACTGTTCCTACTAAAGCTTTATCATATCGCTCCACCCAGTGAAATTTAAGCTGGCTGGCACCATAAAATGACAATGCCACCAGAGTGATCATGACAGTGATTGTACTGAAAAACAGAACTATTATCGCAAGCACTAGCATCGAAGATGAGTTTCCTACGGCAAGGAAGACTGGAAGTGTAGTAGCACAAGGCGACAGTGCTGGTACAAGTATAAGGCCTGCCACAGCCATCTTCTCCATGGGGTGGTTGTGGGAATGGCTGTGACCTCCTTTTCCAAAGATAAACAATAGAACATAACTAGCACCAAGAATGATTAGAAGCAGAGATGCAAGTTGGTGTACTGTTTCCTCCCCGGCAATGGTAGTTGCCATAGTTAATGCAGTAATACCAAGTAGAGATGTTGAGATAACATGGCAAACTGCTCCAAATGCAGCTGGTAGAGACACACAACAGAAGAATGAATTAAAGTGTTGTTTGTAAATCCTAATATAGTTTGCAATCCATTAAGAAAGCTTGGGAAATATAATGCAAGAAATATCATCACATTGCATACAAAAATCATATCACACAAGTTTCCCACAAAGATTATAAATCTCTCTCCCAGACGGTCCACATCAAATTTTGAAAGCTGCAACTTCAATTTAAAAAAAGATGAATCGGAGTATGCCAGTTTCAAGCTCAAAGAGGTAAGATCTACATAGGCGTAGCTTCAACAAAATTTAACAGGTGTGCCAATTTCAAGCTCCATTTTGGAAGATTCCTACATGAAACTTATTTCACCAGCTGCTTTATTATTCTACTAAAGCTTACTCCAAAAGTTATTTCCATTTTCCCAACAGATATCTGAGCTCATTTCTCCATATATAACAGCAGAGGTATGACTCTGCAGAACCCCTTTACCAGGGGGCACATCCCTTGCGGTGGGGATCACTGCTGCATTCCCCGTGTGGAT
>ML783524.1:379391-400851 GCA_009831015.1 Picea engelmannii | reverse complement strand
ATGACCCCCCAAAGTAACAATGACACTATGGGGTCGAGACTCATAAACAACATGGCGCTTCCACATATATGGTTGGCCCAGGAGAACATCACAGACATCTAGTGGGGCATCATCACATAATACCTCGTCCTTGAAGGGCTGGATGCCATCTGACAATCGACATTGCTGGCTGACATAGAGATCTCATCCTTGGCTATGCCACCCGATGTTGTATGGCTACGGGTGTGGTGTTGTTGACAATCCCAAGTATTTGACGACCTCTGCTGAGATGAGGTTCTTTTGGCTTCCGCTATCAACAATAAAATGCAGCGAGGTCCCCTTCACCCACATATGTGAATGAAAAAGGCTCTCTCTCTCTTCGGGATCTGTTGGTTCTTCTAGTTGAATTGTTGTGGTTGCGATGATAACAGTGGGATCCGCGTCAATGATCTGTCATTTACCAGTATTTGCAGAATCGGATTTTGAATCAAGGTTCGGTTCCTTGTCTTTGATCTCAGCCATCGATAGCTATTTTGAGTGACATTCATCGGTGTTTTGCCAGGGGATTTTGTGGAAATCACACCATTTTTCGGTGTCCTTCTTTGTCTTCCCGTGACCCTTCTTTTCCCGTGTCTTGGACTAGTTTTCGGGAGATTGTTTGTTAGGGTTGTCTTTTTCATACTTTGGTTGTTGTGGATTTACAGATCCGAAATCTTGTTTGTTTTGGTGCTTAAATTTCTTCTTGATTTTAACAACATATCGATAAGCAGCACTGAGTGATGAGATGTCCAGAAAATCCATTTCAGTCTGGATGTATCTGTGTAGAGCCCCATAATATTTCAGAACCAAATGTCCCTCGGAGTCTTTGATACCCATCTTGGTGCGCAAGGTATGGAAGGTATTGGTGAACTATGGAACTGCTTGGCCCCTCTCTTGCCGCAATGTGGTCCATCTCATGTACTGGTCCTCATAGTTTCCAACAGGGTAATATTGTTCTTTTACCGCATCCACAAAAAAATACCAAGTGGGATCAACCCCATATATTTCAGACTCCTCTATGGAACTCTGCTCCCAATAAGTTTCCCACCAATGTTTGACACGGGGGAGAGATTTAAGTAGTGCGAAGGTGATTTTTTCTTTGTCGAAAAATTTGTGAACAGAGAAATAACCTTTTAGCAGATTTAACCATTTGTCTAGGGCTTCTGCATCTATCTATCCTTCAAATACAGGAATATCAAAATTAACTTGTACCTTGTAAGATGAGGTGCCTCAAAAGTGGTCGCTTGATGAATATGCACATGTTGCTATCGACAGGCGTTGAAGGATGTGGGAAAAATTCTTCGTCATTTCGTCCCTCTGTCGCGTGAGAGTTTGCTCAAGCAACAGACTGATAGGATCATCTGCTCCATCATTTTTCTTTTCTTTCACCATTGAGGGTTTCTTGGGTGTGCAAGAGCAATTGTCCTTAAGAGAGACAAGCTCAAGACCCAACTTTCTATACTCGGACCTCGTCGGGGACATACACTGAAAAAAACGATCAAGAACAACCTACTCTGATACCACTGATCCGAATTATTTTCGACACGAAATGAGATCAGAGATATAATAAAGAAATGCACAGAGATATCACAGATATTCAATAATATAATAGAAATATATCAGAGATTCAACCATAAACACAGAGATACAGTAATACATGATTTCTATTAATGAAATAAATGTAAAGAGACTGTAAAAATACAGAGTGAAAGACTCTCTCGAATGGTGGCAGCTTATCTCTGAGAAGAGATGTGACGGCTACTCGCATTCGCAAGAAGATGATTACAATGAGGCTCTGAAGGTCTTTTTACAATAAACAGAAATGCCCAAAACCCTAGACATCCAAAAACCTAACCCTAGGAGATGAAGCGTCAAAAGTCATGTGGGCCCCGTTTGGGTAAGTTAGTACATCAACTTCCCGGGGTTGTAACTTTTACATACGATCTCCATTTTAGGCGTATGATAGCTCATTGGAAAGGTATCATCGAGGAGATTCATTTTGGGGGCTCAATCATGCCTTTGGATATAATTGATAACCTCTATCTTGAAAAACCTTCATTTAGGCCCTCAAAATGGACCCGAAAGTGAAAACCTGCTAAAAATAGTAAATTGTCAAAATTGTCAGAAAATTGTTTTGAGCCAGTCGAAAAAGGTGGGTGGCCACCGATATCCACCTAGATCAATCCTCCCTCCTTAGGAAGAAATGGTCTCCATTGCATTGAGTTCCCAGGGGAGAGGGAAAAGTGTTTGTTGGATCTGCATCTTGGTGAGCTGCTTGTATTGTTGGAGACATCACGCTGCTCAGTTTGTGGAAGTATGTCAACAACCTGTTGAGGTTGAGGTTGTTCAACAAGTCGGGATACATGAGAGGACGGTGTGTAGAAGGAATCTTTGTGCTTTGCTCCAACCTTGTCGACCTGCTTCTGTTGGATAGAAGGTGCTTGGGGCGAGGCTATAGTGGTTGCAGTGTCCTTCTGTTTTCCTTTTGAACAGATTGTGAAGAAGCTAAATTTTGAAATATGAGATACTACCTTGTGGCACTTTTTAGGTGGAATAATAGTTGAAACTACCTCTGGTATTCTGTAGAGATGACCCCCAAAGTAACAATGACACTATGGGGTCGAGACTCATAAACAACATGGTGCTTCCACATATATGACTGACCCAAGAGAACATCACAGAAATCCAGTGGGGAAACATCACATAATACCTCGTCATTGAAGGGTTGGATGCCATATGACAGTTGACATTGCTAGCTGACATGGAGATCTCATCCTTGGCGAAGCCACCCGATGTTGTATGGTTGTGGGTGTGGTGTTGTCGACAATCCCAACTGTTTGACGACCTCTGTTGAGATGAGGTTCTTTCGGCTTCTGCTATCAACAATAAAATGCAGTGGGATCCCCTTCACCCACATCTGTGAATGAAAAAGGCGCTCCCCCTCTTCGGGATCTGTTAGTTATTTTGGTTGAAATGTTGCGGTTGCGACAATAACAATGGGGTCTGTGTCAATGATCTGTCCTTTACCAGTATTTTCAGAATCGGATTCTGAATCATGGTTCGGTTCCTTGTCTTTGATATTGGCCAACAATGGTTGTTTTGAGCGACATTCATCGGTGTTGTGCCAGGGGCTTTTGTGGAAATCGCACCATTTTTCGGTGTCCTTCTTTGTCTTCCCGTGACCCTTCTTTTCCCGTGTCTTGGAATAGTTTTCGGGAGATTGTTTGTTAGGGTTGTCTTTGTCATACTTTGGTTGTTGTGGATTTATAGATCTGAAATCCCATTTGTTATGGTGCTTAAATTTCTGCTCGATTTTAACAACATATCGATAAGCAACACCGAGTGATGAGATGTCCAGAAAATCCATTTAAGTCTAGATGTATCTGTGTAGAGCCCCACGGTATTCCAGAACCAAATGTCACTCGGAGTCTTTGATACCCAACTTGGTGCGCAAGGTATGGAAGGTATTGGTGAACTCCAGAACTGCTTGGCCCCTCTCTTTCCGCAGTTTTGTCCATCTCATGTACTGCTCCTCATAGTTTCCAATAGGGTAATATTGTTCCTTTACCACATCCACAAAAAAATACCAAGTGGGATCGACCCCATATATTTCAGACTCCTTTGTGGAACTCTGCTCCCAATAAGTTTCCCACCAATGTTTGACATGGGGGAGAGATTTAAGGAGTGCGAAGGTGATCTTTTCTTTGTCGAAAAATTTGTGAACAGAGAAATAACCTTTTAGCAGATTTAACCATTTGTCTAGGGCTTCTGCATCTATCTGTCCTTCAAATACATGAATACCAAAATTAACTTGTACCTTGAAAGACGAGGTGCCTCCAAAGTGGTTTCTTGATGAAGATGCGTCTGTTTCTATAGAGAGGCATTGAAGGATGTGGGAAAAATTCTCCATCATTTCGTCCCTCTGTCATGTGAGAGCTTGCTCAAACAACAGACTGATAGGATCGTCTGCTCCGTCATTTTTCTTTTCTTCCGCCATTGAGGGTTTCTTGGGTGTGTGAGAGCGATTGTCCTCAAGAGAGACAAGCTTGAGACCCAACTTTCTATACTCGGACCTCGTAGGGGACATGCACTGAAAAAAATGATCAAGAACAACCTGCTCTGATACCACTGATCCGAATTATTTTCGGCACGAAATGAGATCGAAGATATAATAAAGAAATGCACAGAGATATCACAGATATTCAATAATATAACATAAATATATTAGAGATGAAACCATAAACACAGATATACAGTAATACACAATTTCTATTAATGAAAGAAATGTAAAGAGACTGTAAAAATACAGAGTGAAAGACTCGCTAGAATGGTGGCAACTTATCTTTGAGAAGAGATGTGATGGCTACTCACATTCGCAAGAAGATGATTACAATGAGGCTCTGAAGGCATTTTTACAATAAACAAGGATGCCCAAAACCCTAAACATCCAAAAACCTAACCCTAGGAGATGAAGCGCCAAAAGTCATGTGGGCCCCGTTTGGGTAAGTTAGTAAATCAACTTCCCGGGGTTGTAACTTTTGCATACGATCTCCGTTTTAGGCGTATGATAGCTCGTTGGAAAGGTATCTTCGAGGAGATTCATTTTGGGGGCTCTATCATTCCTTTGGCTATCATTGAGAACCTATATCTCAAAAAACCTTCATTTAGGCCCTCAAAATGGCCCCGTAAGTTAAAACCTGCTAAAAATATTAAATTATCAAAATTGCCAGAAAACTGTTTTGAGCCAGTCAAAAAAGGTGTTCGGCCATCGATATCCACCTGGATCACCCAGAGACAAGTTTTTTATCCCTTTCTCTTACAGGTTACAATGGGACATCGATTACACCAATAATGTGTGCGAATACGATGCCCTGGTCTTAGGATTAGAGGTTGCCAGGAAGTTGAATATTAAAAACTTGAAAGTTTATGGTGATGCGAAATTAATTGTAAAACAAATAAATCGGCAGTACCAGGACAAACACCCTAGGTTGAGGTCTTACATAAATTGCGCTTGGGATTTGATTGAATTTTTTTTCTTATCAGTTAATGTTCACTACATCCCTAGAACAGAAAATCAACCGGCAGATTCAGTGGCTAAAGCAACCTCAACATTTGTACCTCCTACTATTTTCAAATTGAAGTATCACATATAAATGAAGCACAAACCCTCAATACCAAAAAATATACAACACTGACAGGTGTTCGAAGATGATGAACAAATCAGACAATTCTTAGAAATGGTGGATGACTTTGTTGAAACGCATATTGACCAAGAAAATCAGAATGACCCTGCTTGGATCATGAAGGAAGGGGAATAACCTTAGAAGTTTCGAGATAAGATCGCCAATAATTGCATGGTAGTGCTAAAAAATAATCAAATCCCTAAGGGTCTAATCCCTTTGGAAAGATTATTTGATCACAATGACATTCCATTAAAGTCTGCCTTGCAGCCTCAGCCTGAAGAAGTTGAATATTGTGATATAGGCACCAAGGAAACTCCTAAGCTGGTAAAAATATCTAAATACCTTCCCCCATAAATTAAAATCAAATATCCAGAGTTACTCAAGCAGTATAAAGACATTTTTGCTTGGTCTTATGATGAACTAAGAACTTATGATACAACCGTAATCGAACACAAGATTCCTCTAAAGTAGAGTGTTAAACCATTCAGTAAAAAACTCAGACAGATAAATCCCATACTACTACCTGTGATTAAAAGGGAAGTAAAAAAACTTTTGGATGCTAAAATCATTGTACCTCTCAGGTATTCCGAGTGGGTAACCAACCTAGTCCCAGTCAAGAAGAAAAGTGGCGAAATCAGACTGTGTGTGGATTTCAGAAATTTAAATAAATCATCCCTCAAAGATAATTATCCATTAGCCAAAATGGATAGTGGTCGGAGAAAATATAATGTCTATGATTGATGGTTTTTCGGGCTATAATCAAATTGCAGTCCACAAGGATGATAGAGAAAAAACCGTGTTCACCACCCCATGGGGTACCTTTATGTATGACAAAATGCCATTTGGTTTGATGAACACGGGTGCCACCTTCCAGCGAGCTATGGACATCACATTTGTCGTCGAAAGAGATAAGTTCGTTGTCATTTATCTTCATGATCTAACCGTATTTTATAAATCTGATGCAGAACATCTAGTACACCTCAAATATACGTTTGAGAAATGTCTCAAATTCGGTTTGTCTTTAAATCCCAAGAAATCTCACTTTGCAATGCAGGAAGGTAAACTCTTGGGCCACATTGTATCTCGAGACGGAATTAAAATCGACCTGAAAAGGGTTGAAGCTATAGATACTATCAATATTCCTAGAAATAGAAAAGAAATTCAGTCATTTTTAGGAAAGATCAATTTTTAAGAAGATTTATCCCAAACTTCGCTTAAATCGTGAAATTGATTACATATATGCTTAAGAAGGACAACGAGGTTAAATGGATGATTGAAGCCAAAGTGTCGTTTGAATGCATCAAGAATGTTATAGGTGAAGCGTCGGTGTTGTCAAGCCCTGATTATCTGAAAGAATTTTTAATCTTCTCATTCGCATCCGAACACATAATTGCGGCTGTACTCCTACAGAAGAACGAAGAAGGGTTTGAACAACCAATAACATTTTTCAGTAAAATCCTTAGAGATGCAGAGTTGAGATATGATATTATGGAAAAGTAGGCATACACAATGGTGAAGGCCCTAAAGGCTTTCAAGACCTACGTATTACATTATAAAATAATTGCATATGTACCCACCAGTTCCGTCAAGGATATATTGGTTCAACCTGATAGTGACGGAAAAAGGGGCCGATGGCTTGCTAAAATTCAAGAATTTGATCTCGAGGTGAAACCAACAAAGCTTGTAAAAGGACAGGGTTTGGCTAAGCTACTAGCCGTATTCAATTTTAGAGCACTTGGAATAAACAGTCTGCAAGAATGCGAAGGATTTCTGGACATAGATGAATTCGACGATCAAATACCTACAACTCAAATCGAGGAGAAGTTTTCTTCCTCAACTTGGTATAAATATATAGTCTCTTACCTTGTAACTCTGCAATACCCAGGCGATATGACTCCTTCTAAAGATAGAACGTTGAAGTTGCACGCAGTAAAATATTGTATCATGAATAGCCAACTATATTGGAAGGATCCTCTAGGCTTTTTACTAAGCTATTTGGTAGAATCCAAACCAGAGAAAGTCATAAATGAATTTCACAAAGGAGTATGCGGAGGACATCACGTGTGGAGAGAAACAACCTACAAAATCCTAAGAGAAGGTTATTACTGGCCCAAATTATTCATTGATGTGAATGCTAAGGTTAGAGCCTGTAACCTCTGCCAATTATTTTCAGGCAAACAAAAGATTCCCGCGTTACCTTTGGTCCCAGTTAAAAAAGAAGCCTTGTTTCAACAATGGGGGATGGATTTTATCGGTGAAATCAATCCACACTCTAGCGTGCAACACAAATGGATCCTGACTGATACAGATTATTTCACCAAATAGGTAGAAGCTATTCTAACCAGAAACGCTACAGATTCAGTGGTGATAAATTTCTTGGAGGAAAACATTTTATCTAGATTTGGTTGTCCTCGAAAGATAGTTACAGATAATGCACAGGTATTCAAATCTATGGAGATGGTCAGTTTTTGCTAAAAGTACAATATTGTGTTGGGCCATTCCACGACGTATTATCCTCAAGGCAATGGATTAGCTGAATCATCAAATAAAATCTTGATCACCATAATTAAAAAGGTGTTAAATGAAAATAAGAAAGTCTGGCATGTGCATTTGAAATATGCTTTGTGGGCAAATCGAATAGGCACCAAGAAATCAATCGGGATGTCCCTGTTTCAAATGGTGTACGAGACTGATGTGGTACTACCCATAAACCTGGCTCTGCCTGTAATGAAACTTTGGCAAGACGAAAAGAAAGAACCAAATCATGTCACCAGAAGAATAAATCAACTGATTGAAGTCCAACAAAATAGGCCTGAAGTGGATGAAAAACTCCAGAAGTATCAAGATAACATGAAAGCCCTATTTGACCAAAAATCTAGAGACAGGGAATTCCTCCTTGGTGGTCTGGTTTTAAAATGGGATGCTAGGAAGGAAGATTCAGGAAAGCATGACAAATTCGACCATATCTGGTGTGGACCATTTAAAGTCACAACCGATGAAGGGAAAAACTCGTTTCTTCTAGAAAATCTGGATGGTAAAATCCTCAATGCTCCTATCAATAGGCTTATCTGAAGCATTTTATGCAATAATCAGTTTCCAAACCCTCACTGTATATACCGGTTTGTTTTCTTTGTTTTGATTTATAGTTTTTCACTTTTTTGGTAAGTTTTACTTCCACTGTAAATAAAACCAGGTTAGTTGATTTCATAGAAACAAAAAAATATAAAGATAGTTAACACGTAGAGATATGTTACTCGTAAAATCCTGACACTCTTCATGTTATTGTCATGCAGGATACTTGTCGATAGCCGAGAGATCAGAGACATCAAAAACTGACATTCATGTATCAGAACATTGGTTCTCTCGAAACAGGTGATAAATAAATAATTTACTTGGTTGAAAATAAAATAGTAAATCAAAGGTATGAGTTCCTAAACTGTTCAAATATTCAAAGAAATATCACTTATTATGACAGAGGTCTCATATGTACAAATATTGTCACCTGATCTATAACCAGAGGAAGGAAAATTTTCTTTTATATTATCAAGAATTTTCTCTGGATGAAATAAAAATAATTGAAAATAATCGAAAATAAGCAATAAAGTGACCTTAAAGAATAAGTTTCAAGAATCAAGTAAAGGGTTTGCATAAGATTGACTGCATTTACAAATTTCTGGAACCTCTTTCTATTCCCCCTGCTCATTTTCAAGTTTATTTTCACTTGATTCCTGATACCATCCCATGGTCCTTAGAAAGGAAAAAGGATCTCATCTTAACTTTGAAAACTCATAAACGAATCTTCAAAACAATAATAGCTAAAGAATTTCTTATAATTCCTCTAATTTTAACTGAACAAAAAGTATGTATGGTCTAATCCTAACTATCTTAGCCTTTCTAACAAGTTTAAATTGATTACCATTTCTCAAGGAAAGTCCCTGAAAAATAAAAACACCCCATGAGAACTTCCTTGTAGGTGAAGGTGTTTTGAAGGTCGAAAGGGGATTAGTCCAGAGTAATCAAAGTGAATTGACAGACCTATACTGCTAAATTATGAACATATATCATTCCCGGTGTATTATATACAAATTGATTGCCCCCACTTCGTGTTTAAAAAAATATAAGACATGTGGTGAAAGGAAATTCATAAAATGATTGCCCCCATCTAGTCCAAAAGAGATGATGAAAGGAAATTAATTAAATGATTGCCCTCATCTCAACATTTAAATGCAAAATTACTAATTGAAGTGGTGAAAGGAAATTCAATGTGGGGAATTAGAAAACTTCACCGAGGTACTGAACAGGCTCGCTGGCAGTGAAGCAATGTCTACGATATCTACAAGGTTGTTATACATGAATTATAATGTACTCTGGTAACTAGTTCTCTTTTCGACTAGATCTACATCCTAAGCTAACACGAGACTCCCTAACTAAAAACATTGAAATTGTTTTACTTTGATGCAAACAAAATCGAACAAAGCCTGGTAGAATGATTAAAGTTGTTTTGATTATCTTAAACAAATATGAGGTCAGTTTTAAGAAAAGGAAGATATTGATAAGCCTAAACTTGAGATCAGTGAACGATTAAGTTTTGAAGGTTTTCAGAGATAAGGATGAAAGTCCTGAGTCCTTTTGTGTGCCCTCTTTCGAAATGTGTTTCACAGAAATGCAATAATGAATCCATTTACCCAATAAAGGCACTTGGTCTACTATTATTCTCGTCCCACAGGGAGACAAGATCCCTAGATGGAGCCTATGTTGGAACATAGTTTTTTTAATATTTAAACTTTAATAAATTTTAGTTTTGTTTAAATAAGAGAAAAAAAGCACTTGATTCTTAACGTTGATAAAGTTTTTCGGGGATTGGACGGTCTAAGATCTTTCATCTTTATGAAGCCGCCAAATGATTATTGAGTCAAATCGTCGAAGGTTGTTTTGGAGTTTTGTGCTTCGAGCATTTCGTTACGTCTTAATGTTCAAAGTCCCGAAACCCGAAAGACGTCAATTTTTACTGTTCTTAAAGCTTTAACAAGGATATTAGTATGTGTGCGTTTGAATTTTGAATCCCCTCCCAGTAGACAGGCAACACCTTTTTGAGCTTGCCATTCAAATTTCGCACGATTTAAATTAACACGTGGCACCTTGTAGGATGACCTATCTTGGACATGCCATCTTAGGTAACGGACTTTCGGAGATATAACGAAGAGTCCACTTACAAACTCGCGAAATGATAAATTACCGAAAATAAATCTCAATTAATTAAATCTAAATAAGTAAAAAATAATTAATCGTTTCGTGTTTCGGGAATCGGGGGTTTACCGTTCATTACATACAAAAGAACCTGAACCCGAGGTCTCGAAAGAACCAACTTCTTAAACATGATTAATTAAACTCTTAAATGAAAATTAATGATGTGAATTAATATTTCGCGCATTCACGTTTCAAGATATTTCAATGTTGTTTCATCCATAATCCCCGATCGTGAATCGTCGATTCTTGGTAACATTTATTATGAGACTATGAAAATGATTTCTAGCGTAAGGTGCGTATCGCCAGATGTACTTTCCTCATTAAAACAAATAAATTCGTTATCCGTGAAAACATGCTTGGATTAATGCGAGCTAAGCATAAATAAAAGTTCTCTATTTTGAATTTCTTTCTTGCTTTCAGCGTAGTAGTAAGTTTACTCAAGGAAAGCTTACACATTCTCCCCTGTAACAGGCATTCACATTGTATTCCTGGTATCATGGCACCCAGAAAAATGTCGAACAAAAACGAGGAAGCCGGTGAAGGTTCGAATCCGAACACGAATGTTCTGTCTGATACCACGCCACATTTTGTAGATTCAATTAGGTCATGGACGCAAATTTTCGAAATCTTGGAGCGTGAAGTTATCAATTGTCCAGACGATTTTGGAGATGAAACGAGCGAGAAACTCAGATTTATAACAGAGTCTAAGCTTCATAAAATAGCTACACGGTCTAGGCTCATGCCATATAAAGACATGATAAGATGGGGACTGGAGAACGTCGATGTGCAGACCAGGAGCATTATCAATCACCAAAAGGTAGTTGTTGGCTCTTTTAGGCCGAAACACTTACAAGTAATGTACAAGCTATCCCCTGATCCAAATTACATTTATAATGTTGTGTTCACAATGTAGTTTCAACAAAAGGAATGTGTGCAATTTGATCGAAGCTACCTAGACATAGTTAAAACTTGGTGGGGAATTCCAGCGAAATTCAGAGCTGATTCCCATGGTGTTTATTCAACCGCATCATTAAATGAGTATATGGTCTATATGGTCATGAGGTTGTGTAGAATATTCGAAAAGAAAATCCGTACTCATTTCTCGGTGGAATGGGTATCAATCATACATGAGGCAGCAGAGGGTTTCACTTTCGACTGGGCTAAGATGTTGTCCGATAACCTAGCCAAGGAAGTTTTTGAATATCAAATGGAAAAGTCAAAGGGTCAACCTACCCTTTTTTATATGTCTGCGTATGTCATGGATTCCATCTATTTCATGACTCCATTCCCATTGATGAATTGGAGTTGGAACCCAACTGGTGCAGAACCTATCCATGTTTATCATTCTAAACTATGCGAGGAAAAAGACAGAATTCTTTTATGAAATCTGTCATAATGTAGTGATTCCCGTTCATCAAGTACTATATGGTCATCCACCCCCTCAGATTTTAGATCAAATTATGGGAAACCTTAAAAAGGATGCAAATTGGTTCGTTGAAGAAAATTTCTCATATATTAGGGTTTTTGGATGTTTAGTTCCCCCTCACACTCTCCCGAAGTTTCTGCTCGATAGATTGGTGTGCAGAGAAGTTGCTTATCAGACGGTAACATGAGGCATTGGAAAGGAGCTAAAAGAAACTTAGAATAAAGTTTGGCCAACCTTCCCTCTACAGGTTGGAAGGTTTTCCTTGCTGAATTTTGGTCATTCCAAAGTCGAAGCTGGAGCTTTAGAGGATGTCAAACTGGTGGACATAGAATTCAAAAGGCATGATCCATATAAAATTGTGGAGAATCACCTATCTCAATGCAATATGAAAATATATATGCATGAAGACTCCCCATATGATGATGTGTTCAAGGGAGTCAGATCCTATGAAGAGGTACAAGACAGAGTACAGACGTTACCCCCTTACCAACAAGCCAATTTTCTCACTTTCCAAAGGCACAAATGAAACAATTTGCTCGAGAAACTACAAGGAGAATTGATAATCACTCCTCCACAGAAGGTATCCATACCTCCGGGTTTTAAGCCAAATTCTTTTGATAAACAAACTACCGAGGAGTTCCCAAAAGATATCGAGATGTCTACACAAGAGGTAGAAGCTTCACAGGCGGGATATCTAGGGTCACAGACAAAGGTTCAATCTGAGAAACTTCTAAAACAAGATCAAATGATACTTCCTTTTTCACCATCCACCCCTGCTGACACATCTAAAATAGTGGAAGGAATTTGTTTATGCCATCACAATAAAAAGACAGAGGAAAACTAAACGAAGCATCTCACCTTCTCATTTTGTAACTGATACTTTTAAGAGTAAGAGAATTCCAACCACTTATGGTTGTAGATTTTGTATAAATACACATTCGAAAGAATGAACAAAGGGCTGCTTCTTTCTGGTTGTAATTGAGAAAACTCTCCTCATTGAGGATTAATACAAGTGCAGACCAGAGATTCCACATTTCATCCAGTTTGAGTTATGCATTCTTATGTGTTTTCACATTCCAACATATTTTATATATTTCCTTGATGAATGCCTAATCACAATTTAGTACAACATCTATTGTGTTTATTCTTCTTTTAGTTATCTGATAGCAAGCATATTTTCCCCTGTATTTGTTGTTAGCAAACACAAGACCTGTGAGTTAATTAGATTACTATATTTTATGCTTCATTTAAGGTTACATGATCTATTTTCTTCTCCCGTAACAAAGTAAGATTCTTCTATATTTGATGCCTTTCTTTGTCTAACAACTTTATGTTTTTCTCTTATTACATCCAATATTTTCAAATTTAACTCAGATACGAAAAACGACCTCTAAGTTGTTATACTATTAATTCAATTTAAGGATTTTTTCTCACATAACTGAGGTAGAAAAAACAAACTTTAAGACTTTCCTTATCTCCTGATGCTTGACATTATTCTTTGAGCCTTAAGTATAAACTCGGGAACAATAGGAAGAGTGGGAAAAAAATAGAAGAATGAATAAAAAAGAAGAGAGCTCAGAGACAACGACCAAAAGAACGAAAAAGGAAATTGTGTTGATTAAGAAAGAAAAGGATATATTTCTGGAAGAAAATAGGAAGCTTTTCCAAGATGAGATGATCACCCTGAACAAATATGACCCAGATCCTAAATTAGAGCAATAGTGTGTTGCAACTTAGTGCTTACTGGAAAGAAACCAACACTAGTAAGGGGAGGTCGTTGAGGGACTGTTAAGAAGAGAAGGAACTCCCTTGTGCAGAGGAAATTCATTTGAGAAACCACCTAATAAACCTGTAGAGACCCTGAGCTCAGTAGGAAGTGGCAACTTCTGCTGTGTCAGAGGGAGAATGAGAGTAACCTTGTCAAATCATTACATAATTGGAGCCTTGCTAAGTCAATTTCCCTAGTTGTATCATGGCTTGGCATGGGGGTGGCATGTTGCAAGAAGTGACTCTACAACAAGGCCTAAGGTTGGGAGGAAAGGTGTCCTCTCTCAGTCAGTTGGATTGGTTCACTCCTTAATCAGATAAGTAATTCATCTGTATTGAAATCATTGTGAATGACTTATGTGAATGCTTAAGAATAGAACAATTGTGTGTGTGTGTGTGTGTGTGTGTGTGTGTGTGTGTGTGTGTGTGTGTTTCTCTCTCTCTCTCTCTCTCTCTCTATATATATATATATATATATATATCCAAGAGATTGTTTGTATGCTTAATCTATGACCTGAAAGCGGTAAGGTAAGCAACATGGTGATGAATACTAATGCTTGCTTAAATCGTAGAAATGAATGAACACAAACTACTTTTTGTTCGAATACCCCATATGTTTTCGATGTGATGAGCCTGCAACCCATGCGAGGCCTAAACCCTAAGTTTGACAATCTGTAGAAACTTTAGGATCATATTAAGTCCTCGAAGGTCAGAAGTCGAAGTCTTGCAGGACTTGGAAAATGGCTAATTCCTTTGAATGAAAAGTTATGACTCTATAAACCTTGTGTTGGTCGACAAGGAATCACCATCATTGATCTGAATATATTTTGATCATTGATCGGTGGTTAGTCAGAGTCTTCGTGTCAGAGACATCCCTCGAGGGTCATGGGAAGGGCTCTGAAACAAACCTATTGGAGTGAGACCTTCAGGTAGGAAATCTCATGTATCGTGAAAATAACCCCGATGAAAAGATCTCGAAGTTAGACTAGCACAAGTTGTAGATCTGTAAGCGGAAGGGATGAAATTGCAGTTGGTTATCATTAAGATCCACACTAGTGAGTCGAAAGAATGAGAGATGATGGGGAACGTCAATGTGAAGACGCGTGTTAGTAGTTATCTAGGTGAATGGATTTTAGCGCGAGTGTAGTTGGCTCAACGTGACTGTTTTTGGAGTACGATCTTGATGGATTCAGAGAAATCCTCCGATGACCTAAAAGTGTGAGTACGATGAAGGAATGAAAGAACGAAGGTTTAACCCCATGGATGACATGGCTTTCCAGTAGGACAATTGGTGTGAGTTAAAGTGACTAGCATCACTTACCCAAAGGTGGATGAGTCAAGTGGAGTATATCTGACAGGAGAACCTTAAGCTTTGAATCAATCTCAACCGTCTATCGAGAGATTGTGATTTACTCCCATGACCGTCCATTAAGGAGAAGGGTATATTCCTCTATGCTCCGGTCTCGAAGTAAGTAAACTCCACAAATTTTTCTATCTCTGAACGGATGGCATCGAAGGGGATATTCTTCGATACCATATATGTCAGAGGTAAGTCATAAGAGTACTAGTAAAGTGTCGAATTGATGGCTCTGATGGTTCTGCGTGGAGCGGACACATTTAATGGCATAATTTCACAGGCACCATGTAGGTGCAATGTAGTCATCATGGTGAACAATGAATGTGTCGAGGTGTCATGTGGATGCCACGTGTCAATAGTTAGACAGGTCAAAGACCAAGGAACTTTAGAAAGGCTATGAATTTCAATCTAGGACTCAGTTTCAAGCGAAACAACCACCTTTGGAAGGCTCTTGATGAGTAGGAGGCAATGAATCTCTATAGAGGGTATTAAGATAACTAAGAAAGACAATAATTACAATACCCCATCCATTAAAAAGGATACTTAAGGGGTCGATTGTGTTAGTGGTATTAGAGAAATGTTCAAACCCTAGGATTGAATGGGTCACTAAAACCACGAAAGGTTGCTTAAAAAAAAGAAAAGGGATTTATGTTGTCAGAAATGCCTGAATCGGAATATCGACATGAAATGTTAATGATGATTGTTGTTTCAGAACATAGGACGAATTGAAAAGACTCACATAATTGAATGGTGTAGCATAATATGGATGACCTCATGCACCTCAGAGATGAGGAGTTTGATGTCCGGAGGGATAGGGAAACCCCTCCATATTTGATGGCCACGGTGAGAAGTCTGAAGACGAATAATGAGAGGCTTATGAGGGCCCATGTTGAATAGGAAGATTTGAATGCATTTCTACTATAGATTCTGTCTAGAATTCAAAATAATTTGTAGCAAGGTCCTAGTAATGCCGAGCTACAATAGTTGGAGAGGTTGAAAACCCCTTTGGATGCCCAAAATCACGAAATGGATCACAACGATGCGGGAAGGAGTTCTTCCAAAATAAAGTGTCAAGGCGCTAAGAAACATGGATTGAGTGGAGGCAATTCCATAGAGTCCTCTGATCAGGAAACTAATCTAGCAGGATAGTCCAATAGTGGCACATAATCCAGTATTTCTAAGAAGAGAAAGAGGAAGAAATATCATAGTTTTCTGACTGACGAATTCAAGAAGGCTAGACCACCTACCTTTGATTGTGAGATACGAAAGGAGAGGAAGCCGAAACATGGCTATTCAATTTGAAAAATTACTTCTAAGTACATAACTACTCAGACAATACCAAGGTAACGATCGCAGTCTTTAACCTAAACAGTGGGGCTTCCATTTGGTGGGAAGACCTCAAGAAAATCAAAAGGAAAAAGGAAAGAAAGTTAACCTGGAAATATTTTGAGAGATACTTTCGTAAGGATTACCTATTTGAAATGTATTATGACGACAAGATAAAGGAATTTTATGAGCTTAATATGGGGCAACTTACCTTGGAGGCGTATGCAAAATGATTTATGGAACTGTTGAGGTATGTTCCCTACCTTAAGGATGAGAAGGCAAGGATCCATTTTTTTCTTTATGGGTTTCCATAGTCATACCAAGATCGAATTGAATTTGACAAACCCAAGGCACTAGAAGACACTATTCGGAAGGCTGAATGTTGTTACGATGAGTCTAAGAACAGGCATGAGTCTCCTAAGGACTAGAACATAAATGACAATAGTGGATTCCAAAAGAAAGGATTTAAGCATTTTCCCTGCAAGAATTATGGGAAGGATGCACAGTTGGGTCAACCAAGCAGGAACATGCATCAACAAAATTTTCTGTCCCAAAGTAGGAATAATCCAATGGACTAGGCAAAGGAAAGAGCAGAGGAAACTAAGAAAGGAACCTTGCAATGTTGGGGACGTGGAGGGCCACATCTATTGATGGATTGTCTCCACAGACAACATGACAGTAAAAGAGTGTATAATGTACAGGGGGATACTACAGTCAATGATGTATCCAGGAGCATACCGAGAATCTACGCAGAGGTGGAAAATTAACAAGCAGACCACCAAGCTTCTATGGTGGAATTGGAAGTTATCATTACTGGAAAACCAATCTCTATTTTAATTAACCCAAGATCTAATCTTAGTTATGTTTTACTTCGAGTAGTTGAGGCATGTTCATTACAGAGAAAGAAACACACCAAGACATGATTAGTCAAGTTAGCCATTGGAACAAAGAAGAAAGTGGTGGAGGTCGTTGAATCTTGTCTAATTCGAATTGAGGAAGTTCATACCCAAGCGGATCTAAATGTTCTACCCCTTGGCTCTTATGACATATTATTGGGAAAGTATTGGTTAGCCGCCCATAAGGAAAAATTGAATTGCTATGAGAAAAATATAGAATGCAAAGATGAGGAAGGAAGTACATGAATTTTTCAAGGCATTCGAAAGCCAGTTTCTGTGAGGCAAATATCAACATTACAACTCAAGAAGTGTAGTAGAAGAGGGTGTCCTTTGTATGTTATACAAGTACTAAATTCAACAGAAAGTGGTGAGCTGAAGGTTGAAGACCTTTTGTGTTATGGGAATTTAGGGATGTGTTTCTGGAGGAGGTGCCTGGATTACCTCCGAAAAGAGATCTTTACTTTTCAATATATCTCATGCCGGGAGCAGTGCCTTACAGGATGAGTGCGCCAGAGTTGGTGGAACTAAATATGCAATTGAAAGAAATGATGGATAAATTTTACATCAGACATAGTGTATCCCCATGGGGAGCACCAACCATGTTTGTAAAGAAGAAGGATGGCACCCTAAGGTTATGTACCGATTATTGAAAAATGAATAAGATGACCATCAAGAACAAGTACCCTTTTCTAAGAATAGATGATCTATTTTATCAGCTCAGAGGGGCTACGGTTTTCTCGAAAATAGATTTGAGATAGGGATATCATCAAGTTAGGATTAAGGACTAAGACATCCACAAGACAACCTTTAGGACAAGGTATGGACACTACGAGCTTGTTGTGTTGTGGTGCCGTTTGGACTTACAAATGCACTAGCTATGTTCATGTGTTTAATGAATAGTGTGTACAACAAGTACTTAAACAAGTTCGTATTAGTGTTTGTGGAAAACATTTTGGTGTATTCCAAAAATCAAGAGGAGCATGGAGAACATCTCAGAATGGTGTTACAGGTGTTAAGAGAGCACCAGTTATATGCCAAATTTAGCTAGTGTGATTTATTTAAAAGGGAAATACAATATCTAGGCCATGTAATCACAACTGAAGAAGTCGCAGTAGACCCTACGAATATCAAAGCAATCATGGATTGGACAGATCCTAGAAATGTGACGGAAGTAAGATCCTTCATGGGATTGGCTGGATATTAGAAGTTTCATCAAGGGATTCTCCAAGATCGGGAATCCTATTACATCACTACAGAGGAAGGGAAAGGAATTTGTGTGGTCACCAGAATGCAAAGATAGTTTCTGACAATTAAAGAAACGATTGACCAATTCCCCTATTTTAAGGATCGCGGACCCATAAAAAGACTTCTTGGTTTGCATAGATGCTTGCAAGGAGGGACTCGGTAGAATCCTCATGCAAGAAGGAAAAATGTTTTGTTATGAATCACAAAATATGAACAAACATGAGAAGAGGTATGCTACCCATGACTTAGAAATTTCCGCAATTGTACATGTGTTGAAGATGTGGAGACATTACCTTCTTGGGAGGAGATTTGTCCTCGTGACTGACCATTGTGGTATGAATTATTTGTTCGACCAACCAAAGTTGAATGCTAGACAATACATGTGGATGGCATTAATCAATGAGTTTGACTTCGAAATCAATCACACAAAAGGAAAAGAGAACAAAGTAGTTGACACACTCAGTTGAAGCGTTCAAGGAATACACCTAGCAACAACAAGTGGAGGTGATTCCAACATTCAATGGAGAATTAAGACCCTCTTGTCGAAATACGAGTTATTCAACTTAGTGAGGGAAAAGTTGCAGCGACAACCTAAGTTAAAGAGGTATCAAGGATATTAGCTAAGGGATGATAACATGTTGACATACAACAAGAGGCTATACGTGCCTGATTCAACAGACCTGCAACAATTGATTATGGATGAGATCCATAGGAGGCCTTACGTTGGTCATCCTGGTTATCAAAAAATGGTGACAACAGTTAGGCAATTGTATTATTGGCCTAAGATGAAGCAAGACATTGCTCGATATATCTAGAAGTGTCTAGAGTGCCAACAGGTGAAGGTCGAGAATTGACACCTTGTGGAACTATTGTAACCCATATAGATACTAGAGTGGAAATGGGAAGTGATTTCCATGGATTTCATCATGGGTTTTCCAAAGACGATCAAATAGCATGATGTAATCTTGGTTGTGGTGGATAAGCTAAGAAAGGTAGCTCATTTTATTCCCATAAATTCTACCTTTAAATCCATAGACATTGCCAATGTTTCTGTGAAAGAGATATTCAAGTTGCATGGTTTGCCCAAAACCATAATTTCAGACAAAGATACCAAATTCACCTCAAAATTTTGTCAAATCTTGTTTGCAAGTTTAGAGACGCAGTTGGTATTTAGTACGGCCTACCATCCTCAAACTAATGGTCATACCGAAAGGGTGAACAAAGTGTTAGAGGATATGGTACGAATGCATGTTATGCATAAACCCAAGCAATGGGAAGAATATCTACCTTTGGTAGAATTTGCGTACAACAATAGTTATAAAGAACCATTGAAGATGAGCCCATTTGAAGCTTTGTATGGAAGGAAGTGCATAATTCCAATTAATTGGGATAGTGCAGTGGACAAAGTTACACTTGGACCTGAATTACTGAAGGAAATGAAGCAAGCCATGGTTCATATAAGGAAGAATCTTAAAATTTCCCAAGATAGATAGAAGAGCTATGTTGATAGCAAGAGAACCTCCATCGAGTTCAACATAGGAGACCATGTGTATCTCCAGGTGAAACCCAAGAGAAGTTCGCTGAAAATGGGAATGTGTGCTAAGTTGGCTCCCTGATACTGTGGACCATTTGAAATCCTAGAAAGAATAGGACAAGTAGCATACAGACTTGCGTTACCACCTACTGTTAGGGAACATAATGTATTACATGTGTATTTGTTAAAGAAATATGTGCATGATTCTAATCACATTATTGATTAGACTGTAATACAGGTGGAACCAGAAAGAGAATTCTAGCCAGAACCCAAATGCATCCTATACAAGAAAGAAACGATGCTCCAGAACCGAGCCATCGCACAAGTCAAGGTGCAATGGAATCATTTTGGGGCTGATGAGGCTACATGGGAGCTTGAAGATGCCATGGGATTGGCATACCCATTTTTGTTTGTTGTATAATTGTAAAAAGGTTTGGTGTTTTAAACACCGAGGACAATGTTTTATTAAGGGAGAGGGGAATGTAACACCCTGTTTTCTCCCAAGACTATAATTATGCACAAACCTTATATGTTAATAATATGAGGCATGCAATTGTGTTTTGATTTAATATAAACACCAAACTGTTGACTGAGAGGGAACAACCTTGATAAATACTGACCATGATACAACTGAGGAAATTGATGAAGTAGATGACTAATGGGCTCATTGAGTGAAATGAAGATAAGATGCATCAATGGAGAAAATAAGAAGCTTGCACATCAAGCTTATCTATGCTTACAAACATGATGATTTCACCTCCAACACACTAGACTAATGGAAGAGAACACATGAACATTAAAGAGAAGGTCATAAAGGTGGTTGGGTAGTAATGACGACCACAATTGGCCCATGCGTAGAAAGAATGGCCAATTGAAGGGTTGACAGAAAGTACCACAAACTACCCCTTCAGGTTGAAAAAGGGTGGAATGCAGGTTACGTCTGTAGGATTCAAAAGAGAGCCTGAGGGATGGAGAGAAGTAGGAAAAAAGTAGTGCTAAGAGAGGGCAGAGAGAGAAAAACACAGATGAACGACAAAAAAAGAAGAGATCTCAAAGAAAAATAGCAACAAAACACAAAAGGCAGATGTGTTGATTAAGAAAGAAAAGGATAACTTTCTGGAAGAAAATAGGAAGCTTATCTAAGCTAAGGATGATCACCCTGAACATAGATGACTCGGATATTGAACTAGAGTAATAGTGGGATGTAGCTTGGTGCTTACTAGAAAGAAACTGACACTGGTAAGGGGAGCTCGTTGAGGGATTGTTAAGGAGAGATGGAACTCCCTTGTGCAGAGGAAATCTAGTTGAGAAACCACCTAATAAACCTGTAGAGACCCTAAGCTCAGTAGGAAGTGGAAACTTATGTTGTGCCATAGGGAGAAGGAGAGTAACCTTCTTGGATCATCACAGACTTGGAGCCTTGTTGAGTCAATTTCCCTGGTTGTATCATGGGTTGGCACG
>ML783524.1:340164-379144 GCA_009831015.1 Picea engelmannii | reverse complement strand
ATATATATATATATCTGATTAAGGACTGAACCAATCCAACTGAATGAGAGAGGACACCTTTCCTCCAAACCTTAGGCCTTCTTATAGAGTCACTTCCTACAAAACGTCACCCCGAATCACTTATCTGATTAAGGACTGAACCAATCCAACTGAATGAGAGAGGACACCTTTCCTCCAAACCTTAGGCCTTCTTATAGAGTCACTTCCTACAAAACGTCACCCCCGTGCCAACCCATGATACAACCAGGGAAATTGACTCAACAAGGCTCCAAGTCTGTGATGATCCAAGAAGGTTACTCTCCTTCTCCCTATGGCACAACATAAGTTTCCACTTCCTACTGAGCTCAGGGAGAAGGAGAGTAACCTTCTTGGATCATCACAGACTTGGAGCCTTGTTGAGTCAATTTCCCTGGTTGTATCATGGGTTGGCACGAGGGTGACGTTTTGTAGGAAGTGACTCTATAAGAAGGCCTAAGATTTGGAGGAAAGGTGTCCTCTCTCATTCAGTTGGATTGGTTTAGTCCTTAATCAGATAAGTGATTCATATCTATATCTATATCTATATCTATATCTATATCTATATCTATATATATATATATAGATGAATCACTTATCTGATTAAGGACTGAACCAATCCAACTGAATGAGAGAGGACACCTTTCCTCCAAACCTTAGGCCTTCTTATAGAGTCACTTCCTACAAAACGCCACCCCCGTGCCAACCCATGATACAACCAAGGAAATTGACTCAACAAGGCTCCAAGTCTGTGATGATCCAAGAAGGTTACTCTCCTTTTCCCTATGGCACAACATAAGTTTCCACTTCTATATATATATATATATATATATATAAGGTAAGAGATTGTTTGTATGCTTAATCTATGACCTGAATGCGATAAGGTAAGAGGCATGGTGATGAATACTAATTCTTGGTTAAATAGTAGAAATGAATGAACACAAATTGATACTTGTTTGAATACCCCATATATATATATATATATATATATATATATATATATATGTATATGTTTAAATACAAGAGATTGTTTGTATGCTTAATCTATCACCTGAATGCGATAAGGTAAGAGACATGGTGATGAATACTAATGCTTGGTTAAATCGTAGAAATGAATGAACACAAATTGATACTTGTTTGAATACCCCATATGTTTTCGGTGTGATGAACCTACAACCCATGCGAGGAATAAACCCTAAGTTTGACAGTCTGTAGAGACTTCAAGATCATATTAGTCCTCGAAGGTCAAAAGTTGAATTCTTGCAGGACTCGAAAAATGGCTAAGTCCTTTGAACGAAAAGTTATGACTCCATAAACCTTGTGTTGGTCGACAAGAAATCACCGTCGTTGATCTAAATAGATCGTGATCGTTGATCGATGGTTAGTCAAAGTCATCATGTCAGAGATATCCCTCAAGCGTCGTGGGAAGGGATCCAAAACAAACCTATCGAAGTTAGACCTTCAGGTAGGAAATCTCATGTACTGTGAAAATAACCCCGATGAAAAGACCCTGAATTTAGACTATCACAAGTTGTAGATATGTAAGAGGAAGGGATGGAATTCCAGTCGTTGATCATTACGAGCTCCACTAGTGAGTCAAAATAATGAGAGATGATGGGGAGCATCAATGTGAGACGTGTGTTAGCATTTGTTTAGGTGAATGGATTTTAACGTGAGTCTAGCTAGCTCAGCGTGACTGTTTTCAGAGTATGAACTTGATGGATTCAGATAAATCCTCTGATGAACAAGAAGTGTGATTCTGATGAAGGAATGATAGAATGAAGGTTTAACCCCATGATTGACATGGCTTTCCAGCAAGATAGTTGGTGTGATTTAAAGTGACTAGTGTTACTTACCCAAAGGTGGATGAGTTGAGTGGAGTATACCTGGTAGGAGAAACTTAAGCTTTGAATCAATCTCAACCATCTATCGGGAGATTGTGATTTATGCCCACGACCGTCCATTAAGGAAAAGGGTATATTCTTCGATGCTCCAGTCTCAGAGTAAGGAAACTGCACGAATTGTTCTAGCTTCTAATGGATGGCATCGAAGGGGAATATTCTTTGATACCATATATGTTAGAGGTAAGTCATAAGAGTACTAATAAAGAGTCTGAGAGATGGCTCTGATGGTTCTGCGTGGAGTAGACACATTTAATGGAAATATTTCACAGGCACCACATAGGTGCAACGTAGTCGTCATGGTGAATGACAATTGTGTCGAGGTGTCACGTGTCAATGGTTAGATAGGTCAAAGACCAAGGAACTTTAGAAAGGCTATGAATTTCGATATAGGACTGAATTTCAAGTGAAACAACCACCTTTGGAAGGCTCTTGATGACCAGGAGGTGATGAATCTCTACAGAGGGGATTGCGATAACTAAGAAAGATGATAATTACAATACTCCATCCCTTAAAAAGGATAGTTAAGGGGTCAGGTGTGTTACATATTGGAATAAACCCTAGGGAGGAAAACAAGGGAGATGTTGTGTACACTCATGGGAGTTTAATTGATAAGGAGGTATTTGGTGGAGAAGGCTATGCTTTTCATGGTTTCCCTAACTAGTGTTTGGAGAGATTGAAATCGTACTAGGTTCTGATAAGTTATTGGTTTGTACATTTACTCCTGATGTCATTCTCCTTCAAGAGACTATGTGTTTAGGGGAAGAAGCTATTAAGTAGGTTAGTGAGTGGTTGAAAAATTGGTCCTTTAGCACCGTTAATGTAGAAGGGATGTCAGGGGGATTTTTATCTCATTGGAGTCCTACCTTCAAGGCTCTATCCTCTTTCATTCAGTCGTCCATCTCTGTTAAACTCAAGCATAAATATCTTGATTTTTCTTTCACTATAGTAAATATTTATGGACCCTATGCTGATAGGGTTCCATTCTAGGAAAACTTGAAATCTTCAAGAGTTTTTAGAGATCCTCTCTTGGTGATAGGAGGATATTTTAATTTCACTCTTTCCTTAAGAGAATTATGGGGTCCAAACCCTAGAGAAGATAGACAAAAATAATTCTTCCTTTCTTTCCTGGAGTTAGAAGTTCTGGTCAATCTAGAGCCAGTTAAGCTCACTCCAACCTGGAGAAATTGTTGGTTGGCTAATGAGGAAGTAGCCAAGAGACTTGATTTCTTCCTAATATATGAAAAAATTATAGAGTTAGGGTTCAGATTTAAGTCAAAAGTAGAAGACGGGGGAATTTCTGATCACCATCCTATTTCTCTCCAGAGGAAATCTAACTTCGATTCGTCGCCTACTCCTCTCAAAATTAATCAAGTATGGCTAGAAGAGGCGGATTTCAAAAATCTAGTATACTCCTCTTGGGTAAGGCTAAGTCTAGATAATCCAGACCCTTTAATGGTGCAATTTGATTCGAATCTTAAGCGAACTAAAGAAGCCATTAAAAAATGAATTCCAATCTGGAAAGCCAAAAGGAAAAAAATGTTACTAGAAATTGAAGGTAAACTCTCAAGGCTCTACTCCGTTTTGGATATTAGACCCCTCAACCAAGAAAAAATTGAAGAACTAAAAAGTTATGAAAACCAAAGAAATGTCTGGTTGCAAAAAGAAGAGGTGGGGTGGAAACAAAAAAACCAAGCCATATGGTTACAAGTGGGGGATAACAATTCATTTTTTTTTTAATAATTATGTCAATCATCGTCGAAACATCAATTCTATTTGGGAGGTAAAAAAGAAATAAGGAAAAATGGTGAACTCATTTGGGGATAAATCTGAAGTAGGTGTGTGCTTCTTCGAAAACATTTTCCTGGCCCCAAGGGGGTGTCCGATCCAGTAAATTTTGGAGGTGGTTTCCAAGTTTCAACCTGTTTTCAATGAGGAAATGAATCAGTCCTTAGAAGAAGAAGTAATTGAATCTGAGCTAATTTTTTCCCTTTCTGCAATGCCGAATGAAAAAAGTCCTGGCCCAGATGGATTCATTGTTGAGTTCTTCAAATCATTCTATGATTTGTTGAAAGACGATCTGCTCCTCATGATCAGAGAATCTGAGAGAGAAGGAAATATTTACGCGCCTCTCAAATCAACCTTTCTCTGTCTTATTCCCAAGTGGAAAAACACATAATCCTTTGAGGATTGCAGACCCATTTCATGTTGTAACATAGTCTAAAAGTTGATTGCCAAAATTATTGCTCAAAGAGTAAGACCCCTGCTTAGTGAAGTTATCGGAGAAGAACGATTTGGATTTTTATGGAATAGGAAAATCCATGATGTTGTGGCCATTGCACAAGAATTCCTCCACTCGGTGAAAAAGAAAAACCTCAAAGCAGTCATCTTAAAGGTGGACCTCTCTAAATATTATGACAAGGTTAACTGGACTTTCCTCCATCTGGTCCTAATCCAAATGGGTATGAAGTTAAGAACCGTGAACTGGATAATGGGATGTCTTCAAATCACATCCTTTGTTGTCTTGATTAACAACTCCCCTTCACTCTTTTTCAAATCTTCAAGTGGACTGCATCAAGGTTGTTTGTTATCCCCTTTTTTATTTCTAATCATAGTAGAAGCCTTGAGTAAAATGTCGAAGGAGACATTCTCGATTAGATTGATCAGAGGTTTAAATGTGTCAGAATCAAAGAGGGTTTCTCATCACCTGTTTGTGGATGATGTCTTATGCAGCGTGTTTGGCTCTTTAACTGATGTCCTTGGACTCAAGAACATCTTGAAAATTTTCTGTAAAGCAACGAGGATGCATATTAATCCTGAAAAATAATGCATTGCGATAAATAATTGCTCCCTAGCTAAATCAAACTATTTCTTTAATGTCATCCCGGATCATCTAAAAAGTATTGAAGATGGGATTAAATACTCAGGATTCTATCTAAATCCTGATAAGTACAAGAAGGAGGATTGGAGTTGGTTTATACGTAAAGTGGAAGCAATGATTTCTTCTTGGGTATTTAGAACCTTATCTAGGGGCGAGCGAATTGTGTTGATTAAATCTGTCTTGGAAAACATCCCAGTGTATTGGAACTCCATCGTTGTTATTCCCAAAGGTGTCTTGGAAAAAATTAGGAGGTTGACATGTAGGTACCTATGGGCAGGAAATAATTCATCTTGGGGATTCATATTGCTAGCTAGTCCTCCATTGTCACTCCAAAAAATATTAGAGGGTGGGGGCTTAAAGATATTCATCCCTTTGCCTACGCGCTAGATGGGAAGAATATTTGGTGCTTAATGCAAGGGAACTCTCTTTGGTCAAGAGTAATCTAGTCTAAATACTTTTCTAACCTTTCTATAGCAAATTGGTTACGCTCACCTTCGAAATCCTCTAAGGGTTCCTTGGTTTGGAAAGATTTAATTGAAGCATTCCCGATGGTTTCTAATTGGATTACTTGGAAGATCTGTAAGGAACAAAATTTATATTAGGGGAGGACCCTTGGTTAGGAGTAGGGAATAACTTTAGGCTATCATACCCTCTAGTTCATTTTCTAAGGAACCTTAACCTCCTTGACCTATGTGACATCAAGGTGGGTGATCCTCAGCTTAGAGGAAGATCAGGATGGTGCTCTGTGGTTTCTTTAGATCTCTCACTAGACCTTCAATAGGAATGGGATTTATTTATCTCCCAACTGTGTGAAAACTTCATTTCTCTAGACGAAGAGGTTGAGGACTCGTTATGCTAGTCCTTTAACCAAAAAAATGACTCTTACACAAAAAAACTGGGATACAAATCTTGGCACGAAGAAAGACTATCAGTGCATCCAAAATGGCGGTGGAAGTCGTTATGAAAATGAAAATCCCCTCTGAGATGCATAATCACTCTCTGGCTTGCTTTGAACAATAAACTTCTTACTTGGGAAAACAGGTTGAAAAGAGGGTGGTGTGGTCCTAATCGATGTGCCCTTTGTAAATCTAATACTGAATCAATTACTCACCTATGTGTGTCATGCTCATATGCAAGTCAAGTTTCCAAGATGGTAAAATAAAAGTTAAATTCCAGGTCTGAATGGAACAAGAAAAATTTGGAAGAATGTTATCAGCTATGGATACAAGATCGAGCCATGAATATTTATTCTGGTTTTCCAAGCATCATGATTTGTAACATATGGTGGGATCATAACTCGACCATTTTCAAAGACAAATGGATTCCCCTAGAGGTGACAAATGAAATTACTCTCAGTCAGGCTTCATAATTCAAAGATGATCCTAAGGACCCCAAAAATTGCATCCTTGTTCTCCCAACACTAGATTATGACATGGCATGGCGATGTTTTGATGGAGCCAGCCAGGGACACCCTCCTTCGTGTGGAGTTGGGGTTGTCCTTTTTATTAAACAAAATCATTACATCTACATCAAATATGCCCCTGGAGGAGGTTCCAACAACAAAGCTAAGTAATCTCTTTATGGACACTTTTGGAAATGGAAAAACATAAGGACATAAGAAAGCTACAGTTAATGGGGGACTAAAAAATGACAATTGATTGGGCCCAAGGAAAAATATCTATTCAAAATGTCAACCTATCTAATATTATGAGAGACATTAAGTTATGTTTCCAGTCCTTTGAGTGGCTCTCGTTCCATCATATTTTAAGAGAACTCAATGTAAAGGGAGACAAATTATCAAAGGAAACACTTCAATTGCAAAGAGGAGTATTTGGGAACTAGGAGTACTTTGATGGAGTTGAAACTGAAGCAATGGTGTTTTGTTTGTAATGCAATTTGAAGAAAAATGTTTTTAAGTGTAGACAATAAATGTATGTTAAGTTTTGTGTAGAGATGTTAGCAGCACATGTGTTGGTTTTGAAAGTAGAAGAAATCCTGAACAAGTTGTTTTGATTGTATGTAACATGCATATTCGATGAATATATAAGTTTTTTTCCAACCATTATGTACTTGTAGATTTGATTTTTAGCTTGCATTGTCTTGTTGATTGGGTGATTTCCAACACTTGTTAATGTTGATTTGACATGACACAGGGTTGAAATTATTAAGTGATTTAACATACATCTTGAAGATAAGAGGCTAGATTTAATGTTGTAAATTCTACTATAATTAAATAAATTCAAATATGTTGTATGCATGAAAAGTGTGCCTTGAGGGCTGTTGATGTTTAAATTTGTTAAGATTAAAACATCAACCTCATGAGGATGAAACCCCCCTTCGTTTTTAAAGAGGTGGTACTCCTCTTTAAATTCTTAAATATTTATCTTGAAAATTCTCCGGGAGAAATATAAATGTAGGATAATGTTAATCAACAAACCCCAAATCTTTACTAATAAAATAAATAAAGAAATATCTTTTCAATGATATAAAAATATAAATAGATCAGAATTTCCTGAGAAAGGGACCACGAACCCACTCACAAAATATTGTTGCAAAAAAAAAATTATAACACAAATATCACATCCATTACAATATTAAATATTTTTTTATCACATTTATGGGAAGACACATTCATGGAAAGGAAAGTAGATGGCCCAAATTAAAGAGAACTTTAAAAGAGTCTTTCTATTAAAATCAAAATATTATTTTGATAGGTCAACTTCAATAATATTTTACTCAAATGCTTAGAGTTCAAAGATACAATTAAAATTAACCTCGAAACAATTCTCTTGGATTTCTCAAAAATAATATGTCTTTAATAGTCGTATACAAAGAAAAGCATTTATCCAAACGGACTGGGATTGGGGCTCCTGTAGAACATAAAATATAAAGTAAAAGAAGAGAAGATCAGAATGTGAACTAGACATAAATAGAGCAAGACTTGAAAAGAAGATGAAGGGAACGATCTGAATTTGGTTATATTCGTTCTAGAAAGAGAAAATATAACTGGATGAATTCTGAAAGGACAAGGACAAGGATGTGATCAATTCAACCTTACTGTAATGGGATCTCTCATGTCATTATTTTGTTGCTCTTATTTTTTGTTTGGCAATAGTTTCTTCATTGGTATCGACTGCTTCTGATTGGTTCTCTTCGGTAATCTTGATTAAGGTTGATTCTAACCATTTTTCAATATAATCACATAAAGGACAAACAATCACTTCTTGCTTAACTTTTATATCAAAAAAGGTACTTTCAATTTCTCTATAGTCAATTGAAAGTTGTTGTAATGTAATTTTGATGTCTTCATTTCTATTTACATACTCAAAAAGCCAACTTTCAATGTTTTGTTCTGTATATTCAACCATGTTGATGATTTTTTTATGCTAACAATACTTTCAATATTTCACATGTTCTTCAAATTATTGTCTTGTTTGAAGAATTGAATTCAAATTAGCTTTGGATCTTGTACTTCAATAGCAGTGCCAACAAGGTCTAACCCTGTCAATTTAGAATAAGCTTTATCTTTTTTACTATTTAAAGCATTAAATCACCTAATGATTCTCTTAATATATTGATCATTTTTATCCAACATGCCTTTGATTGCTTGACATGAATCTGAGAGGGAAAATCTTCTTGTTTTATTTGATATTGAGTCATGCCTGAAATATTTATAACAAATGTAGAGAGTGCATATTTATAAAACCCTTCATCTTTTGTTAAGTCATCTTGTAAATACTCCATGGTATTTTGAATTTTGGAACCAAGAGAAACAAAGTTATTTGCTAAGTCTCAGGTTTCTAAGATAAGAGACATTATTTTCTTAATATTTTCTTCAACATAATGCATGGTCGCAGAAAGTAAACTTGATGCCCCTTTTATCCTCAGGCTTGATTCTGGAGCTTTGTTGGATCTTTTTCCGGGATGGATTGTTGAAATTGGAGTAGCAAGTATCATCAGTGGAATTAGAGTAGACTCTAATTCCTTGATTCTTTCTTTAAGCCTAGATTTTTCAGCTTCCATATCCTGTATTGAAATGTCCAAAGCATCCCCTATAGCTTTATGAAGCTTGGAAATTCTAGATGCAAGCAAATTACTAAGTTCAATTTCAATGCGAGATTTTCCCCTTTTGTTTTTCAAACAAGATCTTTCAAGAATCAGTTTTCTGGAAGTTTTATCAAATAAAGCATTTTGTATGGAAATGGATTCTTCTTCTAAAAATACTTCTCCTTGAATGGCAATATCAATTGCAAGCTATTGAGTTTCTTGTAATCTTTGGACATCATCAAGAAATTGAATATTTTCAATATCAACTTCCAAGTCCATATCTTCCAAAGAATCTTCAATTCCAAGTATGTGTTGTTCAATTTCTTGCTGAGAATTGGTCCTTTTTATTTTCACTTGAAGTTTATGTGGTTTTTCTATTTCATCCTGCAGAGGGTTTTTGTCACCTCCATCACCTGAATTGTTGGTTGAAGACTTTCTTTGTTGCGATATTTTCGATTGAATATTATTTTTGGGTGGGTCATTCTTTTGTGATGCAATGGGAGATTGAGAACCTTTTTCAGTTGATGATTTTCCCTTCTTCTTGTATCATTCAATTGTGCTCACAATAGTTTCAATATCATCTATTATTTTTTGAACAAATGGTTTTTGAGGATCATGATTATCACCTTCTGATTCTCCGAAAATGAATGTATTAGTAAGTGCATTACTATACCCAACTGATGTCACATGATCAATAAAAAGATGTTCTAGATCAAATCGTTTGATTTCCTTTGCAAATTCAAATTATATTGGTCAAGATGGATTGAAAATTCATCAATTTTAGTGATTCCTCTCAACAAAATTTCCCCACTTATCCATGGGAGTGGAATAAATTGCTTCTTTTTTTTTTCATGGAAGAAATGCAACCAAAACTTATACTGCCTCACAACCTCAATAGCAAATAATCTATCTGAAATATAACATGGAAGAAAAACAAGTCTTTCACGAGAACGATAAATTCTCAGAATGTTATAATTATCGATATTGTCTATAATCCCCTTTTTTTCCAGGAAAGTTAGTGCTTCTCATGATAGTATGGAAGTGTTCTCTCCAAAACAAGTTTTTTGAAAAGAGAAATAAATTCATTATATACTTCATAATAATAATAATTAAACTTTTATCTCCATAAACCTTGATACCACATAGTGACTGAATCGATTTTATAGTTCACCCTTTTGTCGATACTCAAATCCTTGAATAGATGACACTAAGTATTAGCAAATATCAAATAAAAATCTGTATAGAATTTCTTTTTTCTTTTAAAATTTGACAAATGTGTAGAGATTTATGAAGAAATGATTTTTCCCCAATCAAAAAATGCTTCTTCATGAATTGTAAAATATAGGATATAGAGGGCCAACCAAGGAATGCTTGTCATGGATTCCTGGCTTGCAACTCTAGTGAAAATCCATGCTAGTTGTCAACAGGGATTATTTAATGAACTGACCTGAATTCTTTATATGTCTTCTGGAATTGTTGTAGGATCTTCTAGGTATTCCTGTAAGAGCTCCAATCCATTATCATTTTCCTTTAGAAAGTTCCTTTCTTCTTCTCCTTTAAATGTAATGGTCAGTTGTGGTAACTTCAACATTTTCCTGAAAACTAATGGTGTTAAGGAAATAGGGGACTCACTATGGAGTTGAATGATCCTTCGGCTCTAGACGAACTTGCCAGCACATCGAGACATTACTTATTTACAATCAAAAACTTCAGGGACACATCTATCTAGATCAATACCTGATGTCCAAATCTTGTTTTCATTTTTCTTTGATGGAGGAAGTGAGGAATAATACCAATAAGATCTTGACCAGTGAAAGTTATGGTCTTTTTGGCCAAACAAGTTCAGAGTATCTCCACATAACTGTTGTCTTTTGATAGCCATTTTGGTGAAGTTGAGAGACTCTCGTAAATCTCATTTGGACGTTGATTTCAAAATAAAAATTGTATTGGTAATATAACTTAAAACCTTTTTTCAATGAAGTGGTTAATATGAATTAAATGGAAATTACCTCGAGGATTATGTTATTGATAACGAGCTTTTCAAAATTAATTACTATTTTTTTTCGTAGGATTTAGCATTAAATGAGTCTTGGGATATGTAACAAAGGAAACTCATATATTATGGCGGGGAATCGAGCATAGAAGGAGAAGGAAATACCAACCCACGATTATGCGAACCTGTGAACCTGCCATGACTCGTAAATCGACTAAGTATTGTTTACCGATGAAAATGGAGAAAAAGACTAAGTGTTATGATCAGTTAGTCGAATTTGCACATACTGGAGCATTACAAGACATGAAGACCCACAAACCCACCATGACACTGGATATCAAAAAGAGAAAAATTATAAAGAAAAATGTAGATCACGAAAGACAAGGTTCAATTTAGTAATGACGGAGAAAAGGGTCTTATGAAAAATCAAAAGGGCCACACCCGCGAGTCCACTAACCCGTGAACCTACCATTATGAAAATAAACTTGATGAAATATGTAGGTGGCGAAGAAATGAAGTGCAATTTGGATGACGTGGAACTTTTGATAAAGAGATTTGTGACGCCACTATATGATAATAATGTTTCTAAGTAAAGAAAAAATTAAAGGTACGACTAAGTTATATATAGGTCAACAACTAGCTCCAAATGTGGGATAAGCACCACATGTGGGTCACTGAGAACCCAAAATCTAAATCATTGGGCATGGATTTAGTCAGTGCAAGAAGACGGAAATTAAAAAGTACAAGAAGAAAGAGGGAAATACTATGTACAAGTAAGAGAAGAAACGATCAAGCAAAGAAACTCTTAATATGTTGGCCATTAACTGACGACATATATATTGTCTCGTTCATATCTTTGAGCAAGTGAGAGTTATAACCCAAAAAAATTTCAATGATGTATGGGTTGATCCATAGCTCTTCAAACTTTGTGTGTAGAGAAGGATTTTCCTTTGCTTTGTTCCACAAAAGTACCAATTTCCCTTTTTGAAAGTCTTTCATTGTTGTGCTCTAATCAAAATACTTCTTAATGGTCTGTTATCTTCAATTCATTTTTTTTAATGCTTTAGCTCGTTGTTCCTCCAATTTTGTCAATTGGTTATATCTTATGTGAAAAGGGGAGACTTCTTATGCATCTTCAATGTTTAAAACATATGTTAATGCATTGAATTCTAGATTAATCGATATCCTTGCTTCTTTTCCATATACTAGCATATATGGGGAATTTTCAGTGCTATCCTTTGGTGTTAGTCTACTTGCCCATAACGCATCTATCAATTTTAAATGCCAATTCTTTTGATTTAGATCAATGATCTTCTTAAGAATTCGGATCAAAGTCTTATTGGTAGATTCAACCAAACCATTTCCTTGTGGATAATAGTTTGATGATTGTCCCATGATTATACCAAATTATCCACAAAATTTAGTAAACTTTGACCCGATGAATATTGATCCATTATCTGTAATGAATTTTTATGGAACCCATAATCTTACTTGAACATTTTCTTTGAAAATCTTATAATCTCATTAGAATATGCCCTTTTTAATGCTATTGCTTCCTGGCATTTTGTGAAATAATTTGTTGAAGTGAGAATGTACAAAAGGCCTTTGCTAGATTTTGGATTTATTGGACCAATCACATCAAGTCCCCATTGAGTGAATGATTCTTCTATTGCTATGGGTTGCATAGGCATTGTTGCTCTCTTCATTCTTCTTGAATTTTTTTGAAAAGAAACACATTTTCTTATCATCGAATATGAATCTTTAAAGATAGTTGGCCAATAATATATGACTCTCAATATTATATGTGTAATAGATATGGGTGAAAAGTGACCACCACAAATTCCTTCATAAAATTCTTTCATTAGTTTCAGATCCTTCGTTGCATCAACACATCTTAACAACATTCCATCAATTTTTTTGCCAAACAAAATTTTGGCAACTAGTACATATTGATTTCATTTCATTTTTAATGCCCTCCTTTCTCTTGGTGACATGCCACTTGGGAATTGACCTGATTTTAAATAGAAAATTACATTCTTATACCATTCGGGAGTTGATGTAGATGATTCTGTTGAAATTGATATGGCCCCATTTAATGAATCAATCCCAACAATAAGCTTACACAACCCATGTCCTCTAACTTCTTTTAGTGGCTTGATCTCAATGTCATACTTCTTAATTTTTTCTATCCAATTTTCCCATTTCCTTTTTCTTAACTGTTGACTAAGAAGCATTTTCACTGGATAAGTATGAACATATGCAATGATATGGGAAGAAAAAATATAAGTTCAGAAGTGAGCCACTTCTTTGACTAAAGAAAGAGCTTGTTTTTTTTTTTTTATGTCCGAGTACGTTAATTCATAGTCATGAAGAGTTTTTCTCATGAAGCTTATTGGTCATTCTTCTCCTTTAAGATTTCTCTGTGTGAGAATTGAAGCAACAATTTCTTTGGAAGCAAAATAATATATAATGAAATCTTTATTAAAATCGGGACCAATCAACACATGTGTTGTGGTGATTACATGCTTGTTGTTTGTGAATGCTCTTTGTATTTTTTGGGTCCATTCAAATCTACGATCTTTCTTCAACAATGCATTTATTGGTTTCAAAATTGTTGCATAATCTGGGACAAATCTTCTCACAAAATTTATCTTGCCAAAAAATGATTGAACTCCCTTTTTTATGTTGGTGGATCTAATTCATTAATGACCTTTACTCTTTTAGGATCAATTTAAATTCCTTCCTTACTGACTATGTGTCCCAATAATTTCCCTTCATAAACTGTAAACAAACACTTCTTGGGATTTAGAGAAATTCCATATAATATGCATCATTCAAATACTTCTCTTAGATGGCCAATATGTTTTTCTCTTATATTGAAATAGATACTGAGATCATGTTGGTAATCGGCCATGAATTTCCCAACTAGATCTTTGAAGGCATGATCCATGGCCCTCTGAAAAGTTTCTCCAACATTTTTTGAACCAAAAGGCATGCAGACATATGCGTATGTCTCCCATGGTGTGATGAAAGCAGTTTTCAACCTGTCTTGTTCTGCAACAAGGACCTGATTATATCCTTAGAATCCATCTAACATGGACATGAGAGTTGAGTCAGTGACTTGTTGGAGTAACATTTCCATGTTTAGTAGAGGATAATTATATTTTATATTTTCTTTGTTTAAATATCGAAAGTCAACACACAAGAAAATTTCTCCACTTTTCTTCCTTGCAATTACTGGATTGGAGAGCCACTCCGAATGTTTAATTGGGAAAATTATTCTAGCTTTTATCAATTTCTCAAGTTCTATTTTCACCAAGGGATTCAACTTGGGTTTTATTCTTCAACTTCTGTTTAAATGGCCTGGTCCCTTCTTTTAGTGGTATAATATGTTGGAATATTGATTTATCATATGATTTGAGATCATCATAGCTCCATGCAAAAACATCAAAGTATTCTTTAAACAAAGCAATATATTGATCAACTTCTCTTGGTGTGTAATCAATCCCAAGATTCACATATTTTGGAGAATTTTCAGTTCTGATGTTTATCTTATGAGTTTGTTGTATCTTTCGTGTAGATTATTTTTCTTTCATATATTTGGTATTATCATCTCTTCTGAAAAGAGATTCATATTTGACACAAATTTTTTAAATCAATCTTTCTTCGGGTTCACCTGCATTGGCAAGGATATCATTCAATTGTTCATCATTTTCAAATACTTGAATATATTCCCGGTTATCATGAATTGAAGGTCTAAATACTCTCTTCACTTGAAAAGTATTTGTATCTTAAAACTCATATAGATTAAATAATGACGCATCAAGTGCCAAAGAGTCTACTTTTTAATTCCTTTCTCTAGGGATAAAATATATATTAAATGAATTGAATGAGTCAATTAGTTCATTCACTTTTTTTCATACAATTTTGATATTTTATTTTTGATCTTATATTTTTGAGTAATATGATTTATAACTAGTTCAGAGTCACCAGTTACAATCAAATTTTCAATGCTCATTTCTAATCCCAAAATCAGCCCCTGGATCAATGCCTCATATTTCACTTCGTCATTCATGCAAGGAAATTCCAATCTAATGGCATGCGGGTATATAATTGAATTAGGACCCTTTAATACAATTCCAACACCATTCACTGAACTAGAACATGCACCATCAAAAGACATTCTCCAAAATCCTTTGAAAGAACTTTCTTCTTCATTTTTTGAGACATCTTGTTGTTCTTGGTCCAACATAGCATAATTCCCTATACCAGCATTGATGCATTAATTCATTATCCCTTTTCTTGAAAGAGAATGGTTTTCTTGGTTCATGTGGAACCCTCAACATTGTTCCATCTTTATTAGGTAACCTCATGCAACTCCCATCATTCATGATGTACCCTCCAATCAATGCAGACCAATCTCTACCAAGAACTACACCATAAGTTGGAGGAATATCAACTACCATAATCATGAATACAATTGTGAAATGTGGGGCAACAATTATCCAAACATAAAAATCTTTGATTTCTCCATATGTAGGGACTTTTTTTGAATCAATGGCATAAATACTTTCTCTGGTTTCATAGTACTTGGTACATCCCATCCCAAGTGATTCCATTACTAATAATGGCATGATATTGTTTGTGGCTCCAATATCAATCATGCAATTATGAAGGAAAACATCATGATTTTATATGGATATGTAGAAAGGTGGGACCTTACCTTTTGGTCTACTTGTTGAATTATTTTGTTGTTGCTTTGAACTTGATGCAACTGCTTCCATTCTATTACTTGGCTCATCTAAAATTTTGAGAATGTTCTCTCTTTGTCGTGGAATTTTAACCACTTCCATAAAGGGAAGAGTGATTCTTAACTTTGTAAGATCATCAATTACATTATATGTCATTTGTGGAGAATTTCTTGTTGAATTTATTACTAGTTGTTGCTTATTCGTTTCTAGCATATTTGGTCTTGACTTTTCCTTCTCTTTTTATACATTCTCTTTTGTTTTATTTATTTGTTCCCTTGTTTGGACAACAATATCTTGTGAGATATGATTTTCTTCTTGCTCATCGAATATATACATGGATGACTCACCTTCATATGTCTGTACAGATTCAAGGTTTTCTTCTTGAATGTAATCAACCTCTTAATCAATATTTTGATCTTCAAAAGCATTTTATAGTATTGCAATGTTTGTATTCGACTCTCTTGGCACCCTCTCTATGAATTCATCATTGGTACCATCATTTATAATCCTTTGTTCTTGAACAATATTTCTCCTCTGTTATTGAACAAGCATTCTTGGATTAGGAAGAAAATTTTCATTTCTCCTTAATCTCGTCAATTCATTTTGCATTTGTTAGATGGTTCGATTCATCTGTGCTATTTCCATTTTGATTCATCTGTGTTATTTCCATCCTGTGTCTGTTTTTTTGTGTTGTAGTAGGATCATTCTTTACATTAGGGATTGTTCCTTTGAAAGTCTCTCCTCCAACTCCTTGATTTCCAGTATGGCGTGTTCTTTGATCTTTGTTTCTCTTTGAACTTAATGCTTCTTGATTTGTAATGACAAGATTGTCCATTTTTCTTTGAACCCTTTTGAGAATGATGCCAGGGTCATCACCTGTCTCCAACATAATCTCTTCCATTTCTGTGACCTTTTCCATTGTTGCATTTAAAATTTCAATCTGAGAACCTCTAATAGCAAACTTTATAGTATAAGGCATTGCATTTTTATAAAAACCAAGTATCACCGAAGCATTTGGTTTTTGTTCTTTTGGAATTTTATTTAATGTCTTAAAGAATATTAGATTAAAATTATGGATTATTTCTCCCCTCCCCAAAGAGGTTTGGGTAAATTGAGTTAGAAAAGTATGATATGTTGTTGAGGGAGCATACATAGTCAAGAACATTGTTTCTATATCATCAAACGATTTGATTGAATTTATAGAAAGGGATGTGTACCATTCATATGCTCGACCAGTCAATGTCTGAAGAAATACTCTCACCAATATGTCATCATGTTCTATTAAATTAAATTCATACATATCCATAAACAAATCAAGATGTCTTTTGGGATCAACTAACCCGTCTTTTGAAAATACTGGCAATGATCCTTGTGGAAGAGTTGGTAGTGGATGTTGTTCTCCTTGAAGATTGAGTGGGCTATTTCTAGCCCTTCTTTGTGGGACTCTTTGTCTTCTTTCTTCATGATTCTCAAGATGGTCTTGTTGTATGTCACCCATGGTTTGATCCTTTTCTTCTTTAACGGTTGAACTTTCTTTGATTCTTTCAATTTGTTTGCTTTTGCTTCTTGTTATCGGGCCTTTATACTTTTTCTAATTTCAATCTTTATCTTTCCTTATTTGCATTTGTCTTCTTGCAAATTCTCTTTCTTTTTCTTGGGCAAGAGTTTGCCAAGATCTTTCAATTTCTTCGCAATTTTGGGCTGTTGTCAGCACTAGATCATATAATTGATGCAAAATACTTGTTTGATTTCCTAATCCAACTTACAACGGGGGTTGGTTAGGTTGAGGCTGAGCCATAAATAATTATGGTGTGAAATGAGCTTTTTGTTCTTATTCCCCAGTATGGTCTCCAAAAATGTTGATGTTTGAATAAGTTAAGATTGAAAAAACAACCTCATGAGGACGAAATGCCCCTTCATTTTTATAGAGGTGGTACTCCTCTTTAAATTCGTAAAGATTTATCTTGAAAATTATCCAGGAGAAATATAAATGTAGGACAATGTTAATCAACAAACTCAAATTTTATTACTCAAATAAATAAAGAAATATATTTTTAATGATATAAAAATATAAACAGATCAAAATTTCCTCAGAAAGGGACCACAAACCCACTCACATAATATTGTTGCAGAAAAAGAAAATTATAACACAAATCTCACATCCATTACAATATTAAATATTTTTTTATCACATTTATGGGAAGACACATTCATGGAAAGGAAAGCAGATGGACAAAATTAAAGAGAACTTTAAAAGAGTCTTTCTATTAAAATCAAAATAATATTTTGATAGGTCAACTTTAAATATTTTTTACTCAAATGCTCAAAGTTCAAAGATACAATCAAAATTAACCCTGAAACAGTTCTCTTGGATTTATCAAAAATAATATGTCTTTAATAGTCTTATACTAACAAAAGCATTTGTCCAAACAAATTAGGACTGGGGCTCCCATGGACCATAAAATATAAAGTAAAAGAAGAGAAGAGCGGAATGTGAATTGGTCGTAAACAAAGCAAAACCTGAAAATAAGATAAAGGGAACGATCAAAATACAGTTATATTCGTTCTAGAAAGATAAAATATAACTGGATGAATTCTGAAAGGACAAGGATAAGGATGTGACCAATTCAGACTTACTGTAATGGGATCTCTCATGATTTTTGGGCCATTGTTTCTCTTATATTTTATATGGCAACAATTTCTTCATCGATACCTACTGCTTTTGCTTGGTTCTCTTCGATAATCTTGATTAAGGTTGATTCTAACCATTTTTTAATATAATCGCGTAAAGGAACAACAATCACTTCTTGCTTATCTTTTATATCAAATAAGGTAACTTCAATTTCTCTATATTCAATTGAAAGTTGTTGTAATGTAATTTCAATGTCTTCATTTCTATTTACATACTCAACAAGCCAAGTTTCAATTGCTTGTTATGTATATTCAACCATGTTGTTGAATTTTGTTGCTGACAATCCTTTCAATATTTCAACATGTTCTTCAAATTGTTGTCTTGTTTGAAGAATTGAATTCACAATTAGCTTTGGATCTTGTACTTCAATAGTAGTTCCAGCAAGGTCTAACCCCGTCAATTTAGAATAAGCTTCAACCTTTTTACTACTTAAAGCATTTAAATCACCTAATAATTCTCTTAATGCATTGATCCTTTTTATCCACTATGCCTTCAATTACTTGACACAAATCAGAGAGGGAAAATCTTCTTGTTTTCTTTGATATTGAGTCATCCCTGAAATCTTTATAAAAAATGTAGAGAGTACATCTTTATAAAAACCTTCATCATTTGTTAAGTCGGCTTGTAAATACTCCCTGGTATTTTGAATTTTGGAACCAAGAGAAACAAAGTTATTTGCTAAGTCCTAGGTTTCCAAGATAAGAGACATTATTTTCTTAATATTTTATTCAACATAATGCCTAGTCACATAAAGTAAACTTGATGCCCCTTTTATCCTTAGGCTTGATTATGGAGTTGTTTTGGAGCTTTTTCCAGCTGGATTGCTGAAATTGGAGTAGAAAGTATCAATGGGGGCATTAGAGTAGACTCTAATTCCTTGATTCTTTCTTTAAACCTGGAATTTTCAGCTTCCATATCCTGTATCAAAACGTCCAAAGCATCCCCTATAGCTTTATGAAACTTGGAAATTCTAGATGCAGGGAAATTACTAAGTTCAAGTTCAGTGCAAGATTTTCTGCTTTTGTTTTTCTAACAAGATCTTTCAAGAATCAACTTTCTGGAAGTTTTTATCAAATAAAGCATTTTGTACAGAAATGGATTCTTCTTCTAAAAATACTTCTTCTTGAATTGCAAGATCAACTGCAAGCTATTGAGTTTTTTATAATCTTTGGTCATAATTAGGAAATTGAATATTTTCAATATCAACTTCCAAGTCCATATCTTCTAAAGAAGCTTCAATTCTAGGTACATGTTGTTCAATTTCTTACTGAGAATTGGTCCTTTTTATTTTCGCTTGAAGTTTATGTGGTTTTTCCAATTTACCCTATAGAGGTTTTTTGTCATCTCCATCACTTGAATTGTTGATTGACGACTTTCTCTATTGAGATGTTGATTGAAGATTATTTTCGGGTGGATTGTTCTTTTTCAAGGCAATGGGAGATTGAGAACCTTTTTCATTCGATGGTTTTCCCTTCTGCTTGTATCGGTCAGTTGCGCTCACAATAGTTTCAATATCATATGTTTTTTTTTCAACAAATGGTGCATGAGGATCAAGACTATCACCTTTTTCTCCGAAAATGAATGTATTAGTAAGTGCATTACTATACCCAACTAATGTCATGTGATCAATAAAGAGATGTTCTAGGTCAAATCATTTGATTTCCTCTGCGAATTTTAAATTATATTGGTCAAGCTGGATTGAAAATTCATCAATTTTAGTGATTCCTCTCAACAAAATTTCCTCGATTCTCCATGGGAGTGGAATAAGGAATAAACTGCTTCTTTCTTTTTTCATGGAAGAAATGCAACCAAAACTTATACTACCTCACAACCTCAATAAAAAATAATTTGTATGACATATAATATGGAAGAAAAAGAGGTCTTTCACGAGAACAATAAATTCTCACAATGTTATAATTGTCTACATTCTCTATAATCCCCTTTTTTTTTCTAGGAAAGTTAATGCTTATCGTGACAGTCTGGAAGTGTTCTCTCCAAAAACAAGTTTTTTGAAAAGAGAATCATATTCATTATATACTTCATAAAAATAGTAATTAAACTTTTGTCTCCATAAACCTTGATACCACATAGTGACTAGATCAATTTTACAGTTGACCCTTTTGTCGATACTCAAACCCTTGAATAGATGAAATAAGTAATAACAAATATCAAATAAGAAGCCATATAGAATTTATTTTTTCTTTTAAATTTGACAATAGTGTAGAGATTTATGAAGAAATGATTTTTCCCCAATCGAAAATTGCTTTTTCATGAATTGTAAAATATATGATATAGAGGGCAAACCAAGGAATGGTTGTCGTGGATTCCTGACCTATAACTCTAGTGAAATTCTATGCTAGTTCTCAATAAGTATTCTTTAATGAATTGACCTGAATTCTTGATATGTCTTCTGGAATTGCTATAGGATCTTCTAGATATTCTTGTAAGAGCTCCAATCCATTATATTTTTTCTTTTAGAAAGTTTCTTACTTCGTCTCCTTTAAACATAATGGTTAGCTCAGGTAACTTCAACATTTTCCTGAAAACTGATGGTGCTAAGGAAATAGGGGACTCACTCTGGAGTTTAATTATCCTTCGGCTCTAGACGAACTTGTCAGCACACCACGAGATTACTTATTTACAATAAAAAACTTCAGGGATGCATCCAATTAGATCAATACCTGATGTCCAAATCATGTTTTCATTTTTCTTTGGCAGAGGAAGTGAGGAATAATACCAATAAGATCTTGAACAATGAAAGTTCTGGTCTTCTCGACCAAACAAGTTCAAAGTATCTCCGTAGAACTATGATCTTATGATATCCATTTTGATGAGGTTGATAGACTCTCGTAAAGATCCTTTGGACGTTGATTTCAAAATAAATATTTTCTTGGTAATATAACTTAAAACCTTTTTCAATGAAGTGGTTAATATGAATTAAATGGAAATTACCTCGAGAAATATTCTATTACTAACGACCTTTTCAAAATTAATTAGCATTTATTTTCCGTAGGATTTAGCATTAAATGAGTCTTGGGATATGTGACAAAGGAAACTCATACATTATGGCGGGGAAGTAGGCATAGAAGGAGAAGGAAATACCAACCTACGAGTCTACCAACCCGTGAACCCATCGTGACTCATAAATCGACTAAGTATCATTTACTGATGAAAGTGGAGAAAAAGACTAAGTGTTATGATCGATCGGTCAGACTTGCACATACTTGAGCATTACAATGCATGAAGACCCATGAACCCACCATGAAATTGGATATCAAAAAGGGACTAAGTATAAAGAAAAATGTAGATAACAGAAGAGAAGGTTCAATTTAGTAACGACAGAGAAAAGGGTCTTATGAAAAAGCAAAAGGGCCACACCCGAGAGTCTGCTAACCCACGAACCCGCCATTGTGAAAAGAAAATTGGTGCAATATGTAGGTGGTGGAGAAATGAAGTGCAATTTACATGACACAAAAATTTTAATCAAGAGATTTGTGACCTCGCTATAAGACAAAAATGTTTCTAAGTAAAGAAAAAAATTAAAGGTAAGACTAAATTATATAGAGGTCAACAAGGGTTGAAACTTGTTTCTATTGAAGTACACGTGTTTGATAGTTTTTTTCTTGGTTTTCTTAGTGATTTGGGTTGAAAATGAGTGAAATATTGTTTATTGTTTGTAGTTGTAATCAAATACTTTATATCAACTGTAAGGCTTAAAGTTCACAGGGACTAGATCCAAAAAACCTATGGTTTGAAGTGAAATTTCTTAACTTGCAATAAAAATCATATATGGAAATTTTTACATGGTATTAAAGCTATTATGTTGAAATTTCTCCTTTGATGAAGAGGTAATTGGCTATTTCAATTGCATTATACTTGGAAATAGTACATGACCTTATTGAGGTTGTTTAGGTGTGAAACCCTTCAACATTTGGGATAAGTGCTTGAGCCCTATAAGGGTTTGTCCACTTCATTTATTACTATTTTTTGCTGTGAGTTTGCTTCAGATTTGCAGGGATGACTACTCTCGATCTTAGAGAGTGTGACAGGTTGGATGGAGCTTCCAATTTTATACCTTGGAAGCTAAGGCTATAGATGCTTATGGATGAAGTCAATATTGGGGAGCATGTTAATATAGATATTGAAACACCTGTAGATCCAAAGTTGATCATAATAAGGAAGCTAGGGGAAAGATAATCATTCTTGATTACGTGAAAGATCACTTCATCCCTCAAATTATAGATAAGGTGACCAACAATGAGATGTATGAGGCTTCAATTGATTTATTTCAAATTTATTGTGTTTCTCTATAGATTCTCTTGTGAAACAAGATTTCAACCATATGCATGAGCAAGACATATACTATGGTGAGCTACTTTTCTAGGATCACAGAGTTAAGGGACCAATTGGGTTACATAGGGACGAAGCTCAAGGGTGAGGAGTTTAGTTCATTAATTTGAATGAACTTGTTCCTTCTTAGAGGTCTTTTTTCCAAGGTTTCTATGCTCACAAGAAGTTCCCAACCTTTGTAAAGGATTGGGATGACCTTGTGTAGGAATATATTTGGTTGGAGTCTTATTTGACCTAGTAAGAGGATGTAGAAGAGATAGCCCATATCGAGAGGATGAAGAAGGGTAGGAAGAAAGACTACAAGAAGGGTAAGAAGGAAGGTATGCATATAGGAAATAAGTATTTGAGTCAAGTGATGTGTTTTAGGTGTCGCTAGATGGGACATTATGCTAGCCAATGTCTAGAGAAGAAAGGGGAGGCCAAGTAGCATAGATATGTTTCATATGGTATTATAGCAGGAGTGGATGAGGATTCGTCTCATATTGAGATCTCCTTCTTCGTGGTCTCTTGTTCATCTTCTAACATTGTGTCTAGTGTTGTATGGTATGTGAACAATGGGGCATTGAGACATATGACTTATGGCAAGACACTAATCAACAAGTTTTTGGAGCAAGAGGGAGCTATGAGTGTGGAGTTGGGTGATGATGCCACTTATCACATGAGAGGATTGGTCTCCATTTCCTTCCATATGCAATCAAGTGATGTTCTTGAGTTGAATAACATTATTTTTGTTCCTAGTTTAGAGAAAACTCTTCTTTTAGTTTATTGTTTGACAGATCTTCAATATAGAGCTGCATTTGAAGGACAATGTCGCACTATCAATGATTGTAGTACCGAAAATTTGAGGACTTTGGCCATAGGTATGCTTGATGGTCACCTTTGTAAGTTATTTTTTTTTTTTAATCTTATGACACTTGTATAATATAGCGAGAAGTTGGATGAGACTTATATCCTTGAGGAGGCATATGCAAATCATGTATGGTGGGATGCCATGGAGATAGCTTTAAAATCTATCATGGAATCAATGATTGATTCTAGGCTTACAATTGATTGGAGTCTTGTAGAGTATAGGTAGAGGGTTATTGGATTCTCTTAAGGAGAGGGAGTTGACCTTGATGATACTCTTGCTTTGAGATTCTCTCAGAGAGAGGGAGTTAACCTTGTTGAGTTTTTTTCTCCAATTTCCAAAGGTTTTAAGGTGCATATGTGAGATACCAATTATTATAGGTTGTTAGCATTTTTGGACCATGTTGTTGACTTGAGGGATGATGTAGTTAGACATGTGGCTTATGATTCAAAATTATGTTCCTTCACATTCACACATGGCCAATCTTCTTTGGAGGTTCCAAATGATGTGATAGGATCTTATGTTATTGAAGACATTGATACTTGTATAACTTATAAGATCAATACTCCAACATAGTAGGAGACATGGTGAGATGAGATGCAAACTTTGATGAGGGCATGAGATATTCAAGTTCATGGGGTTATCCCTTAGATATTGAAGGGAGTGAGGAGTTTGATGCTCCAAATGATAACTTAGATTTTAGTTGAGTTAAATTCAATAGTGGACAAGGTGAGATTAGGGGTGGATATGCTCTTGCATACTACTCCATCCTACAAGACGTTGAGATGACTTGACCAAACATTATAGGATGCACAAGAGCATGTAGGATCATCCGTGAGGGTGAAGATACCTCCTACGAGATATGATAACAATGTTGCATTGGTTTCTTCTACTTGTGACCTTTCCAATTGCTTTATGGAGGTGAGGTGTGATGCTTTGGTGGATTAATGTGATGGTTAGGTGATAGTTCCCTTCTAGGAGATAATGGTTGATTCTGATTGTAGTAGGTTCATATGTGCACATGGAAGGTCTGGTTGAGTTGTAAAGGGAGTAAACAAATGTTAGTGAAAACATTTTCCTCTTAAAGAGGGAATGCTAGCTTTCAAGGTTACTCCAAAAATCTTTACACCAAGCTTGGGGACGCTTCATGTGATGTAAGGTGCATGGTGTATGGATGACCCAACTTGGTTGTGCCATGATGGAAATGAACACATGATGTGGATTACTCAATGATTGTTAGACCTTGTATGGGTTCTTATGTGTCATTATTCCTTGAAGTGTTGGAGTCCTAGATAATATTGGTGGCTTCTTCATGTAGCATGCACATGGAGGTCGGTTGGTTGCTTGGGGGGACACTTTGTATTAGAGGATTAAGGTTGGGAATTCCAGAGGAGGGAATTGAGCTTTAAATAACATGGGAACACTTCTATCACTTTCATGGAGGCTTTCATTTAACTTGAGGATTATTGGGTTCATGAAGTGATCATGCAAGTGGGGTGGACCTGGAGGAGTGTTGGAGCTTTGAGGACTTAAGGAGGTAGAGTGTTGGATAGATAACATGGAGCATTCATGCTTTGGTTCCTTTCTTGTTAGAAAACATCACCTTGGAGCTTGACACATGTATTTTGGAGTGGAGAGCTTCACATGTGTGGTACTACTTGAGATTTAGGTTGTTTTAGTGGACTAGGTCCACTTGGTATTGTAGACCTCTATTACTTCTCGTATGCATAAAGGAAGGAGATAATCATTTCATTTATTCTTTCACGCACTAGGATTAGAGATGTGAGGAGTGGAATGCTTCTCTCTCTTTCTCTCATGTGGTATTCTTTGTACCATCTCTCTTTTTCTTGGAGCATTGGGGTTCTTAGAGAATTTAAGGGAATTTCTAGGGTTAGGGTTTTATTGTAAGGAGGAAAAGGAGCTAGGGTTTTATTAGGAATAGGATCATATAGAAATAAAAATACAAAACAAATCAAAATGATTGTGGAAATAAAACATAAAAGTACACAATACAAGAGAGATGTTGATATACGTGGTTCACCTGATATAAGCTATGTTAACAAAGAAACATCTATCCCTTCCTTTGTTTCATCCATCAAAATGAAGGGATAACACCTACAACACATCTATTTCAACCTCCTCTTCACTCTCTCATGGTCTCCTCTCTCAGTCACAACACTCTCTCTCACCACACACAGTTGCAATGCAATGCCCTCTTAAAAAGAGTATTTATTTCTATGGATCAACATAACCTCTACCATTATATTTGGGACGTAATAATATACGGTCCAGATTGACTACAAAATTATAATATTTTACAAGCCATTTTTCCAAAAAAAAAATCTCTTCAGCGATGTTGCCCCCAAAGCCTTGCCAAGGGGGGCTCCAAATAGTTTGAAAGATAAAATAGTAGATCAACTGTATTCACCAACTTACCTTTACATTGCATATTCACTCTATGATATAGATGGAGGGATTTGTAATAGCTTGCTAAAGAAATGGAACGATTTCCCTTAAATTAACATACACACTATAAAATTATGTTGGTGTGTTTATTGGATATAAATAAACCCGTGATTTGATATAATCTAACATTAGTGGTGTGGCAAGCCCTGCCATCAGGAAATGGGATCCAAACATGGTTGAAACAAGACCTCTAAATCAAGAATATAATCAGGCTCCACAACCAACAATCTCCCACTTGGAGACTGATTACAACAACTCCATCGTTATTGTACCTACTAGACTATGCTCCAAATTTGGACCTAGCAAGTTTCTCATATTCACCATCATGCTTGAAGGAAAACTCAAATTGAGCAAGAACTTAGTTTCTCTCTGGTTACTATCGTCATTAACATGTCTGCAAGATTTTGGCTAGTGTGTATCTTTTCCAAATTCAATTGTCCATCTTCCAAAATTGATTGTATGAAATGGTACCTAAACTATATATATTTAGTATTAGAACAAAAGGTTAAGTTATTTGCAAGATGAATGGCACTATGGATATAATTGTACAACCTACTATTCTCTTTCTTCTTTCCCAATTCCTCCATAAACCTTTGTAACCAAATCATCACTTTACTAGCCTCTGTAGCAACAACATACTCTGTTTCCATTGTTGAAAGAGAAACAACCTTTTGAAATTTTGAAATCCAAATTACCATTGTTCCACCTACAATAAAAAAACATACCTTGTGGTGTTCCTCTTGATATCTATATCACCTACCATATTTGAATCAACATATCCTTGTATAACAATGTTTGAACCTACAAAACATAATTCCTAAGTAGCAGTATCTTTCAAATACCTAAGAATCCACTTTATTTCCTTCCAATGATCTTTACCTAGATTGTTCATATACAAGCTCACAACTCCCACTGCATGTGCAATATTCAACATTGTGCACACCATTGCATACATCAAGCTACCAATTGTCAACAAGTACACATATCCTTATTTAGTTTGAAATGAATGGCCAAAGGAGTGCTAATTGGTTTTGTATCCTTCATTTTAAATGTTTCCAACACCTTGTCTATGTACTCACCCTAAGACAATGTTAATTTGCATTTTTTTCTGTCTCTTGTTAACCTCATACCAAGTATTTTCTTTACAACACCCAAATCCTTAATCGCAAATGAATTAGATAATTTTATTTTGAGCAAATTTATATCTTGCATGGTATACCCTACAACAAGCATGTCATCTACAAACATCAAAAAGATAATATAGTTGTCATTACCTAGTCTCTTAAAATAAACACAGTTCTTAGAATGACATCTACTATAACCTTGTTCTGTCATAAACTTGTCAAATTTCAAATACCATTGCCTTGGAGCTTGCTTTAGGCCATACAATATCTTCTTAAACCTACATACTAATTTATCCTTCCCTTTGACCTCATACCCCACTGGCTATTGCATATAAATTTCTTCCTCAAGTCCCTATGGAGAAAATATGTCTTTACATATAATTGTTTAAGATGCAAATCTTATATTTCCACTAGAATTAAAATATTTATAATTGAATTCATTTTAACAACATGATAAAATGTTTCATCAAAATCTATACCTCAAGTTTGGCCTTATACCTCTTTTTACCTCCATTTTCTTCCTTCAACATGTATTATACCCATTTATTCTACAATTCTCTTTTATCTACAAGCAACTGAACCAAGTCCAAAGTCTATTTATGTACCAAGGAGTCCATCTCCTCTTTCATGTCTTGCTCCCACTTCTTTTTGGTTTCCACCTGCATTGCTTCTTCATATCTTTTTGGTTCACCACAATTAGTCAACAATAAATAATGTACAATGAACGAGAGTATCATTCAGGGGGTCTACTTAACCTGGTATATCTTCTAACAACACTTACAAGAGTTTGAGGTACCTGTTGTTTTGGTTTTCATCAAACGTTTTGATTTTCTAGTGCCTTTATAATTTCATTTTCTGTGATTTCATCAATCACTATGTATTTTGTGTTTTCCTTTTCTTGTTTCTTTCCCTGCAACTGATCTTTGTACATAACCTTCTCATTGAATACGACATCTCTACTCCTAATGATTTTTTTATTTTCATAATCCCATAAGCGATAGCCAAAAGCATTAACTCCATATCCAATAAAAGTACACTTCTTGGACTTTGCCTCTAGCTTTTTTGTATTTTCTCTATCAGTATGGACAAATTCTTCACAACCAAAAGTCTTCATAAATAAGTAGTTTACCTTTTTACCTGTCCATGCCTCCTTTGGAATGCCACCATCCAAATAACTTGAAGGCCCTCTATTTATTAATTAATAAACAATATCCATAGCTGATCATTTAGGTTTCTGTGGTGAGAGATTTGTTTAGAAATTGTCGGAAGAACCACAGTGCTTTTGATAGCTTGTTGACGTTTCGGATCCACAACATGATCCATCTTCGGGACAAAAAATCCGGAGGAAAAATAAGAGAGGAACCCTTAATAAATAATGATGAGGAGGGTGGAAAACTAAGGTCGGCTAAGTGAAACCCTAGGTTTGAGGAGATTTTTCCAAAATAGGTATTTAATAGTGATTTAGTTAATTAATGAATTAAGTGGTTTAATTTGATAACCCAGTGGTGTTAATATTATTAATATTAAATTTATGTTAATTATAGGTTAAATTTAGGGTTAATTTAATGAGGTAGTTATATTAGTGGTTTAATTTGATAACCATATTGTGTTAATATTATTAATATCCATAGCTTCTACCCAATACTGTAAGGGAAATCATGCATGCAATCTCATACAACTTGCATGCTCCATGATTTCTCTATTCACCCTTAATGACACACCATTTTCTTGTGGTGGTCTTGGAACCGTCTTCTCTCTACAAATGCCATGGTATGAACAATAACTATCAAATTATTTGCTACAATATTATTCTCCATTATCTTATTTGAGACACTTCAACTTATTTCTTGTCTCATTGTCAACCAAAGCTTTCCATTACTTAAAGGTATCAAACACATCATATTTTTTTAGAACGCAATAAACCCAACTTTTCTTTTTCGCATCATCAATAAAAGTAACATAATAATAAGAGCCACCAAGAGATGATACTTGAGTCAGTCCCTATACATTTGTATGCACAAGATCTAACTTTTCACTCTTATTTCTCTTCCCAATTCTGAGAAATCCAACTTTCTTTCATTTTCCATAAACCCAATGCTCATAGAAGTCCAAATCAACCTACTTCAAATCTAGAACCAAATTCCTTGAGTGGTGAATTTGCATACCCTTCTCACTCTTGTGCCCAAGCATATGATGCCACAATGATGTATCTGCTCCTCTAGAAACTAAAGCAATAGAAGGGTCAACATTATCAATACATAAATACAATGTACCTACCTTTTCTCCTTTGGCTATTATCAATGATTCTTTAGTGACCTTACACAAATTGTCTGTAAATGTAACTGTAAAACCTTCACTTCCCAATTGTCCCATTGAAATTAGATTTTTTCTCAAATCAGGAGCATGCCTCACCTCTTTCAACAACCATTGGTTTCCATTTTATAATTGTATATGTATCTTACCCTTTCCAACAATTTTACATGGTTTATCATCACCCAAATAAACTTGTCCAAAATCACCTTGAACATAGTCTTGAAAATGTTTCCTATGGGGTGTGGCCAGAAACAAATACCTTGAGTATACCACCCAATAATCAATAATATTATCTAATCAAAGGATTAAATCATCTTGCAACACATCACCTGCTATATTTTCTTCTTGATTATTCTCCTATTGTCCATCTCCTTGTTTTCCTTTTCAAGACCAACAATCTTTCTTTAGGTGTTATTTCTTCCCATAATGCTAACACTCCAACTTCCCTTTGGAATTGGATATGCCCTTCTCATACTTACCATGATTCCCTAGGCTCTTTATTCTCTCCCTTTGTCTTCCCCTATTCTCCATAGTCAAAGCATTACCTAATGCCTCACTTGTGCTTTTTTGTCGCATTTCCTCACTAACGATAACACCAACAACATCATCAAACTTTAGCGTGTTTGAACTAGAGAAAGAATTACTCGTAGCTGTGAGACATTCTAAGTTTCTATAAATGGGCACAAAATCAAAATATCCCTAACCTTATCATCAAAGTTTACTCCTATAAAATTTAACTGACTAGCGATCGTGTTAAACTCATTTAAATGATCAACAATAGACCCACCTTCTGACATCTTCACATTAAATAAATGCTTCATAAGTAATACGACGGTTTTTCTTACAGTTTAACTAATGCCTTCATCAAATCATCAATTGTCTTTTCTTTTGAAATGTTGAAATACATTGATGTTGTCAGGCACAACTGTATTATTCCTAGTGCATTTCTGTCAAAAACCTCCCATTCTTCATCCTTCATAGTAGTTGTCTTCTTTGTTATTTCCCCCATGATAGGAAAATATTCTTATGATATAGATAGTCCTCCGTTTTCATATTCCATAGCCGGTAGTTTTGGCCATTAAACTTCTCAACCCTAAACTTTCCTTCTTCCACCATTACTCCCACTTGAACCAGGAACCCTCCTTTCTTGTGACTTTATCAACCAAATAAACCTTCAAATCTGATACCAATTATTAGGAATAGGATCACGGAGCAATAAAAACACAAAACAAATCAACATGAACATGGAAATAAAACAAAAAATAACACAATACAAGAGATACATTTATATACGTGGTTCACCCGATATGGGATACATCCATGGAGAAACAACCATTCCTTCCTTTATTCCATCCAAAAAAATGAAGGGATAACACCTACAACACATCTAAAAAACCTCCTCTTCACTCTCTCACAATATCCTCTCTTAGTCACAATACTCTCTCTCACCACACATAGCCACAATACAATGCCCTCTTAAAAATAGGGTTGTCTTCTGGGGAAAAAAGGTAACAACATAACCTCTACCGTAAGATATATGACCTAATAATGAATGGCCCAAATTGACTATGAAATTACAATATTTTACAAGGCATTTTTTTAAAAACCCTACCAGGGGGGCTCCAAAGAATTTGAAAGATAAAACAATCGATCTATTGTATTCACTAGCTTACCTTTACATTCCATATTCACTCTATTATATAGCTACAGGGATTTGTAATAACATGCAAGAAATGGAACGATTTCCCCTAAATTAATGTATACACAACAAACTTTTGTTGGTTTATTTATTGGACAACAATAAACCTGGAATTTGATCTAATCTAACACCCCCCCTTAATGACTAAACTAGATACAATTCCAAGTTTATCTCTAAATTTGATCAATTTAACATTACTAAGTGGTTTTGTGATGCAGGAGCATCTCTCCACGTTATCCAGCCAGCCAGCCAGCCAGCCACACCAGCGAATTCAAATCGCATGCTAAAAGAGAGGCGCAACCTCATTTAAAATTTGAATTCAATGTAATTTAAATGCTTAGGCTGTTGAGCCAGGAAGCCGTGCCTTTGTGCAGGCGTAGGGTAGATCGACCTTTAATGTTTGAATGGCTGAGATCTGGGTCCGATTCTGGACTAGACAGCCCATTCAATGCAATTGAATAGGGTAGGTAGGTTGGAGGGAAGAGATAGAAGATCCCCCTTAGGTAAAAGAGATTTTCAGATCTCATTTTGAAGTAAGTGAGGATTGAGAAAGAGAAGAGCCAGAGAGATCTCAAGAACACCTTTGTAAATATAGGCATTTTCCATTTAATATAATTAGAAGCAATTTTTCCTACATGATATTCTATGTATGTGGATGTCTATGTGTGTTCTTTTATATGTTGTGAATGTATGTATGTTAGGCATTTGCAGGGAGTTTGTGTGATTTCAGGTGAAGGTCTTTGAGGCTACACACCAGGAGGGTGTGACAGAACGTTGCGGGTTCTGAGAGCCGTGCACAGAGGATGCACTTCTGAATTCTGCAGAGTCAGACATAGACGTGCTGCGACACAGGAGCTGAAGTCAACAACTCAGGGAAGACCTCAAGGTTGCTGAATAACTTGTAGGTAAGGATGTGTATGAGAGACACAGTTGCAGACATAATTCTGCTGTGAATTCTGTAGAGCTCTGCCAAGTGGGCATTGAGCATATGCGTTGCGGTGCATTTGAGAAGGACTATGTTGTGAGTTCAGGATAAAGGACCAGAATCACTGAGGATTCTGTAGAGCTCTTCCAGGTGGGCATTGAGCAAGTGCATAGGTGCACAAGAGGAGAAGACAGAACTGCTAGAATTTCTGAGATAAGACACTCTGCGAGGTGGGCATTTGAGTCATTGTGTAGACAGGCACAGAAGAGGAAATAACTCTTTGAGTTCTGTGAGCTGAAGGAAGAATCCATTAAGGGATCTTCACTGGGTTGTTGAACACCCTGAAAGACTTAGCAAGAGGTTGCTTGAGAAGAAGGATAGCCAGGAAGGCATCCATATTTGTCCATCTGTGGGAGAAAGGAAAGAAGAAATGAGTTTCTGTGGAGGTCGAAGCTACAGGAAAGATCAAGAAGGAATAGCAACCGCGTGTGCATGCGAGGACTCTGCAAGGAGTGCAAAAGTCCAAGAATCCTGTGAGGATTCAAGAAAATGAGCTCAGGAGGAATAGAGTCATTAAGAGCGCAGGCGAGGACTCAATTTCGTGGAGCTCGCAGACAAGAAACAAGCAAAGGTCGAGACCTTTGAGAACGTGAAATTCTCCCAAGGTTGGGAAGAAGGAGTGCGCAAGCTCAAGAGGGAGCACATCAGTTGTTGGATCGGCCGGAGAAATCTGGACCGTTGAAGATTTCACGTCCAGAGAAGGCACAGGGAAAGATATGATCTGAACCGTCAGATCCAGAGTAAAATACCCGTCAGCCATTGGATCGGCAAAGAGTTGCGCGTGGTTTATCCCTTAGCGCAGAGAAGTGGGTGTAAAAGTCCCGAAAGGTATCGAGATATCAGCACTCGGGATATCGGGGATATCGAGGACATAAGTTTGGTCGCTCGACATCAAAAACCCCGAATTAGCAAGACTTGATCTGGACCATTCGTTTGGGAGCGGACACGTGTCACGAGATTTCCCACATCGGGGACGTGGGCATCGGAGGTTGGATGAGGAAGGCATTCAATCTCACAAGTGGCGAGAAGGCAAAAGATTCGTGTTGTGGGGCCTAGCTGACGTCATATCGGGACATCACCGATCGGGATATCGGGAGTCCTAGGGTCAAGGAAAACGTGGCAACGAAAATCGCGATATTGCGAAATGCAATTTCCCGATAGCCAAAGATTTGTGTGGGGCCACAGGAATTGGCAGAAGACTGTCAGCAGATGTTCGCGGCAGGTGGAGGGACCGTTGAAAGGTCAACCCATGAGCGCATCGGAGTTTCGGCACATCGGGACTCGGTAGTCAGTAAACCAAAGTGTTTGATCTCGCGAGTAGTGAAATCGCGATAGAGAAAAAGCCCCAACAAGGTAAAGATAAGGTCAGCGTTGACTGAGGTATTAGATCTCGGGGATTCGAGAGTGCAACACTCGACCTTCGGACTCATGAAGTCGCGAGTTTCGATCCTCCGATAGTGAAAAGAAAGGGGGACCGAAGAAGAGAACTGTGGGTGCAGATTTCCCGATAGGGAAATAGAAGTACCTTGGCATTCTTCGGGTCGAGGGAAGAGAAGATCTTGTGAGAGTGGACGTGTTCCGAGGAGCGCGGCTGTGTCAGTTTTGGTACCAGAGCCGGAATTCTATTTGTATATTGCAAACAGAGAAGGTGAAGAAGATAGAGCGCTGGAAGACTCTGTGACAATTGTTTGCAGGTAGGCAACAGTTGAGAAGATAGTTAGGAGGAATGTAGGATGAAGCTGAGCACTCGGGGTGCGGAGTGACAGCAGCAAGTTTTCCAGGAGAGCAGACAGAGACAACATGATGGCTATTGAAATCCGTAGACATGCTGGAAAGAAAAATTCAGAGCTATGGAGCCGAGAAGAAATAGAGGAAGAGATTGTTGACATAAAGAGAGAAATGGAAGAGCTCAAATTGAAGATGCGGCAGAATAAGAAGTCGAGATGGGTATATGAATGACCCATGAGGAAGCCAGAGATGAAATGGCCAGTTAGGCAGTTGATGGTCAGGAGGCAGCATAGGCTGTTGAAAAGATGGCTGAGGTACGCTGAAAACCTCAGGGCCACTAAAGAAGAGATGGTTCAGGTATACGAACCAGAGACTGGGGAAGGTTTCGATGACTTTGAAAATGAAATGAGATCGTCTGAAGGTCTCAAGAGATGCTAGGAGGATAGGAAATAAATTTCAAATTACCAAGTAGGCAACCGATTGGGATCATTGCGGGATCTCACAGACTGTCATGAGGACAGTCGGGGAATTTCAGATTTCTAGGTGGGCAGTGAAAGGAGATCACTGCGACATCTCGAAGATTGCCGGGAGGGCAATGAAAGCATCTCAGACTGTCAGGTAGCCAGAGATGAGCATTCAAGACTGTCTGAAGGTCTCATGGACTCGGAGGTGAGTTCAATTCAACAAGGGTTACTAATGAAGATGGGATCGGTTGATCTGATAGTCTTCCAGGAGAGTAGAGGAAGCATCCCATATTACCAGGTGGGCAGGGATGAGAAGATGAATTTAGATCAACCGGTGCAGCTGACAGAAGAGGAGGAAGATCAGGATGATATTCTGATGATTGGGGGAATTGGAGTATTCCTACCATGTGCCTAGGAGGAGGCATAAATTTGTGTTGCAGTTGGTGCAACAACAGAACAGTCATAGCTGACGATGACTGTCCAAGAAGAATTGGAGCAGGTGTTTGAGACTGCCCAAGCACAAGCACAAGCAGACGAAGAAGAAAATGAGCATTCGGAGGAATGTCTCAACGCTTTCAACCAGGAAGATGAAAGAGCTGTAGCATTGGAGATGACAGCAAAAGAAGCAGAAGAAGGAAATGAGCATTCTAAGGAATGGCTCAATATTTTCAGCCAGGAGACTGAAAACACTGCAACATGGGAGGTTGCAGAAGCAGGGAAAGAAGAGGCATACATCATTTTTTTTGCTGATCTGTGGGAATATATTGAAGCCCTGGAGGAAAGGGTGAAAGTGCAGCGTGTGCACATCCAACAGGTGAAGTTGGAGACTGATGAAGGAGGCATGGGAGATCATAATGATCTGCTAATGTGCCAAAAAATTTTGCAGCTGAGGAGACTGCATGAACATGACCAGCCATGGAAGCAGCTGGACGAAGTGATCAAAGAGATCATGGAGCTGATGTTGAGGTCAGCAGAGACTGCTAGCAAGGACAGACTGAGCAGAAGAAAAGCAACAGCGCAGAAGCAGCAACAACAGCAGAATGGAGCAGATAGAAAGCTCCAAAGACTTATTTGGGATCCAGGAGGATTTCCAACAGCTGAGAGGGGAAGCGCATGGGCAGGAGCTCATGATTTTGAAGCTGAGGAGTTTGATGCAGGAGCATCTCTCCACGTCAGCTAGCCAGCCACACTAGCGAATTCAAATCGCACGCTAAAAGAGAGGCACAACCTCATTTAAAATTTGAATTCAATGTAATTTAAATGCTTAGGCTGTTGAGCCAGGAAGCCATGCCTTTGTGAAGGCGTAGGGTAGATCGACCTTTAATGTTTGTATGGCTGATATCTGGGTCCGATTCTGGACTAGACAACCCATTCAATGCAATTGAATAGGGTAGTTAGGTTGGAGGGAAGAGCTCGAAGATCCCCCTTTGGTAAAATATATTTTTAGATCTCATTTTGAAGTAAGTGAGGATTGAGAAAGAGAAGAGCCAGAGAGAGCTCGAGAACACCTTTGTAAATACAAGCATTTTCCATTTAATATAATTAGAAGCAGTTTTTCCTGCATGATATTTTGTGTATGTGGATGTCTGTGTGTGTTCTTTTATATGCTGTGAATGTATGTATGTTAGGCATTTGCAGGGAGTCTGTGTGATTTCAGGTGAAGGTCTTTGAGGCTACACATCAGGAGGGTGTGACAGAACGCTGCAGGTTCTGAGAGATGTGCACAGAGGATGCACTTCTGAACTCTGCAGAGTCAGACAGAGACGTGCTGCGACACAGGAGCTGAAGTCAACAACTCAGGGAAGACCTCAAGGTTGTTGAATACCTTGGAGGTAAGGATGTGTATGAGAGACACAGTTGCAGACATAATTTTACTGTGAATTCTGTAGAGCTCTGCCAAGTGGGCATTGAGCATATGCGTTGCGGTGCATTTGAGAAGGACTCTGTTGTGAGTTCGGGATGAAGGAACAAAATCACTGAGGATTCTGTAGGGCTTTTCCAGGTGGGCATTGAGAAAGTTCATAGGTGCACAGGAGGAGAAGACAAAACTGCTTGAAGTTCTGAGAAAAGACACTCCGCGAGGTGGGCATTTGAGTCATTGTGCAGACAGGAACAGAAGATGAAAGAACTCTTTGAGTTCTGTGAGCTGAAGGAAGAATCCATTGAGGGATCTTCACTGGGTTGCTGAACACCCTGAAAGATTTAGCAAGAGGTTGCTTGAGCAGAAGGATAGCCAGGAAGGCATCCATATTTGTCCATCTGTGGGAGAAAGGAAAGAAGAAACGATTTTCTGTGGGGGTCGAAGCTACAGGAAAGCTCAAGAAGGAATAGCAACCGCGTGTGCATGCGAGTACTCTACAAGGAGTGCAGAAGTCCAAGAATCCTGTGAGGATTTGAGAAAATGAGCTCAGGAGGAATAGAGCCATTAAGAGCACAGGCGAGGACTCAATTTCGCGGAGCTCGCAGAGAAGAAAAAAGCAAAGGTCGAGACCTTTGAGAACGTGAAATTCTCCAAGGGTTGGGAAGAAGGAGTGCGCAAGGTCAGGAGGGAGCACAACAGTCGTTGGATCGGCCAAAGAAATCTAGATCGTTGAATATTTCATGTCCAGAGAAGGTGCAGGGGAAGATATGATCTGAACCGTCATATCCTGAGTAAAATACCCGTCAGCCATTGGATCGGCAAGGAGTTGCACGTGGTTTAGCCCTTAGCGCAGAGAAGTGGGTGTAAAAGTCCTGAAAGGTATCGGGATATCGACACTCGGGATATCGGGGATATCGAGGACATAAGTTTGGTCGCTCGACATCAAAAACCTCGAATTAGCGAGACTTGATCTGGACCATTCGTTTGGGAGTGGACGCATGTCACAAGATTTCCCACATCGGGGACGCGGGCATCGAAGGTTGAACGAGGAAGGTGTTCAATCTCACAAGTGGCGAGAAGGCAACAGATCTGTGTTGTGGGGCCCAGCTGACGTCATATCGGGACATTTCCGATCGGGATATCAGGAGTCCTAGGGTCAAGGAAAACGTGGCAACGAAAATCGCGATATTGCGAAACGCGATTTCCTGATAGCCAAAGATTTGTGTGGGGCCACAGGAATCGGCAGAAGACAGTCGACAGATGTTCGCAGTAGGTGAAGGGACCGTTGAAAGGTCAACCCATGCGTGCATTAGAGTTTCAGTGCATCGAGACCCGGGAGTCAGTAAACCAAAGTGTTCGATCTCGCGAGTAGCGAAATCACGATAGAGAAAAAGTCCCGACGAGGTAAAGATAAGGTCAGCGTTGACTGAGGTATCGGATCTCAAGGATTTGAGAGTGCAGCGCTCAACCTTTGGACTCGTGAAGTCGCGAGTTCCGATCCTTTGATAGTGAAAAGAAAGGGGGACCGAAGAAGAGAACTGTGGGTATAGATTTCCCGATAGGGAAATAAAAGAACCTTGGTGTTCTTCGGGCCGAGGGAAGAGAAGATCCTGTGAGAGCGGACGTGTTCTGAGGAGCGTGGCTGCGTCAATTTTGGTATCAGAGCCGAAATTCTATTTGTATATTGCAGGCAGAGAAGGTGAAGAAGACATAGCGCTGGAAGACTCTGTGACGATTTTTTGCAGGTAGGCAACAATTGAGAAGATAGTTAGGAGGATTGTAGGATGAAGCTAAGCACTCGGGGTGTGGAGTGACAGCAACAGGTTTGCCAGGAGAGCAGACAGAGACAACATGATGGCTACTGAAAGCCATAGACATGCTGGAAAGAAAAATTCAGAGCTATGGAGCCGAGAAGAAATAGAGGAAGAGATTGCTGACATAAAGAGAGAAATGGAAGAGCTCGAATTGAAGATGCGGCAGAATAAGAAGCTGAGATGGGTATATGAATGGCCCATGAGGAAGCTAGAGATGAAATGGCCAATCAAGCAGCTGATGGTCAGGAGGCAGCGTAGGCTGTTGAAAAGATGGTTGAGGTACGCTAAAAACCTCAGGGCCACAGAAGAAGAGATGGTTCAGGTATGCGAACTAGAGACTGGGGAAGGTCTCGATGACTTTGACAATGAAATGAGATCGTCTGAAGGTCTCAAGATCTGCCAGGAGGGTAGGGAATAAATTTCAAATTTCCAAGTAGGCAATCGATTGTGATCACTACAGGATCTCACAGACTGTCATGAGGACAGTCGGAGAATTTCAGATTGCCAGGTGGGCAGTGAAAGGAGATCGCTACGGCATCTTGAAGATTATTGGGAGGGCATCAGAAGCATCTCAGACTGCTAGGGAGCCAGAGATGGGAATTCGAGACTGTCTGAAGGTATCATGGACTCGTAGGTAAGTTCAATTCAACAAGGGTTACTGATGAATATGGGATCGGTTGATCTCATAGTCTGCCAGGAGAGTAGTGGAAGCATCCCATATTGCCAGGTGGGCAGGGATGAGCAGATGAATTTAGATCAGCCGGTGCAGCTGACAGAAGAGGAGGAAGATCAGGATGATATTCTAATGATTGGGGGAATTGGAGTATTCCTACCATGTGCCCAGGAGGAGGCAGAAATTTGTGTTGCAGATGGTGCAACAACATAACAGTCACAACTGACGATGATTGTCCAAGAAGAATTGGAGCAGGTGTTTGAGAGTACCCAAGCACAAGCAGAAGCAGACGAAGAAGAAAATGAGCATTCAGAGGAATGTCTCAACGCTTTCAGCCAGGAAGCTGAAAGAGCTGTAGCATTGGAGCTGACAACAA